>WURS02209652.1:0-20207 GCA_011762765.2 Rhinocypha anisoptera | reverse complement strand
TCTCCATCTCTCCCTCTCTCGATACTCACCCCGCTGTTCCGCCCTCTGCCTCCACTTCGTCCCTCATTCTCAATTCCGTTGGTGGCATAATATTGCTACGGAGACTTCGTTTTAAAAGGAAAATAACGTGCAACTGTTCGTTCCCCTCCTCCCCGCCCGCCCCTGTTTACTCGCCGTTCTCGAACGATCTTTTGTCGTCTTCATTCGCTTTATTCCCTTCGCCTTCTGTGCGAAAGGACGGTTTTGGTTTTGACTTATGGGGAATATTCGTTTTTCTGGTTATTTTTTTACTATCCCATCCTGAATATGGTGTTCCTCGAAAGATTTTTTGAGCTCTATGCCATGTACTCTGTAGGTAAAACTTTCAACCATACTTAGGCAATCCCATTGCACTTTTTGTCCATTTTAGTATGAATTATGAGTACAGTAATAAGCAGCTGATGAAACAACAGCCTTTTCGATCTCACATGACGGAGTTAAAACTTGAGATGTACTTGGTGAAGTTTAGTTTCCTGCAAATTGAGTTATTACTTCTAAGTGGGGAAATTCCTGAATTTTTTTACTAGTTCCCACGCCTATTTGTAATTGAAGGTTATTCTTTAAGTCCTCATGAATTCATGATGCATGGATGTATTTCGATTTGGTAGTCTATATTCAAATTTGTGACAATCTGTGCCAATTTATTTTGTAAATACAGTGAATTCATTTCTTATCTTTGGAGGAGTAAATTCTCAGCTCTTTTAATCTCATTGCGATTGAGAAATTTTGCTCTAGGGGGCAGATATAAGCACCGTAAATTGTAACTTCAATTTATTCACATAAATGAAAAAAAAGAATGTGAGATTCCTAAAAGTTATATTTATATGTATATACGGATAGAAGCGGTTACCGGATGCACATGGCGCCGTTCAACCAGTCATAAAACACATTTTAATGACCCCAATGGCATATTTACGACGAAGATATAGGAAAAAAAATCTCAATCCTTTTTATTTTCCTAGCCGTACTAGACGGTTCCTCCCAAGCACGTTTCGTACGATCACCTCGTGAGGAGGAGGGACTAGATAGATAAAGCTCCCTCGGCAAAATTAATGGGTTGTTTCGACCGGGCAGTTACGAAAAAATAAACATTGCTTTGATCCTCAATGGTATTAAGAAGTACGATTTCCAGATCGCTGCCATTAAATCTCTGATCACGAAGCCATGCTAATAATTCCGCTTGTATCTCCCGCTGATAAGAATACAACTCTTTAACTCGAATCACATATATTGACTTATACAGAAAGCTTTAAAATAGAGAAACTTATTTATGTGTAATGGTTTATGGAGTAATTCGACTTTGTAAATTTGATTGACGCAGAAACGGCCTTCTCCGAACTATCCTAAGTGATGCAACAATAGAAATTAAAAGAACCCTGAAATTAAAAAAAAAAACCTTTTACCTGAAGCTTTACCTGCTCCGTTAAAATGATTTTGATTTGTGATCATTTCAATAAATCATAAAGCGGATTTATCATATGATATTTAGTGATATTTTAAGGTCTGATATTACTTAGATGACGGACACAGGGTAGAGAGAAGTAAAGAAAAGGCATTTTATATTGCATATGATTGGGAAACAAAGAGGAAGGGAATTGACATTTTGGGATACATTATAGGGTTGAAAAAGCAAATAAAATAAGCTATTCTGATTTAAACGTTAATTTTGAAATTTAAGAAAAAACTATATAATTGATCGACTCTAACGAGGTGGGTTAATTAACATGCTCTATTACATAGATATCTTACCGGTAAAATATTAATAGTAATACACTTTTTGACAAAGTAACCGGTGTAATTAGTGCCATATTTTTTTCTTCTTCGACTAGCCGGATGTCATGTCCACTTCGGAACGTTAATCATAGAGCGAAGCCATAGGTTAATTATAGTCTAGTCATAGATTATAATTGGCTCATTTGTATGCTTCAGGATATATTCAATTGATATAATTTCATTAAAATTTAGTGATTAGGAGACGTGTCGTTACCCGGCATGCTGGAAAATAGGTCACGTCATGCCACCTTATAATTAGAATCATATTGTGTTCGAACGTAAACGTTCAAACGTACAGGTGTAAGAGACTCGTTCAAAAAGGGAAACGATTCAAGAAGAAAAAGAGGTGTTCTGCCCACGAATGAAATATTTGCTCCAGTCCCTCTTTCAATTTTTATTATTTTTTTATTATACAATTGCCCACGCACAGCCCAATTACGGAGGACGGTATTACAAAATTTTTCTGACAAGGACGAAATACACATCCGTGCCCTCGATGGAAAATCCACTTAGCCAGGATTCGAACTCGGTACTTCCGGGTTGGAAGACGTTGCCGCGCCGCCACCCAGGCCGGCCAATATTTTATATTCAAACGTTAACTTTAAATCAAATGTCGAACGTTTTTTTGTTTAAACGTTTCAAGTTATATCCAAACCTGTATAAACCCGAAATGGATGTAATGGCGGAATATGGCGTCTCCAGTGTGAGACCAAACAAACCAAGCTGCTCAGTCTTGAAGGAACAACTCCCCTGTTTCCACGTCTCGTCTCACTTAAAAACAGCCATTAAAGCGGTGGCGTTTTTCCTCTCCCTCTCTCCGCCCTTTTTCTCGTGCTGTCGAGCAGTTTGGTGGAAAAGACGCAGAATTGTAATTTGACGGTGGCCATCCTCTTCCCCTCCCCACAAGCCCCAGTCTGCGCTCTCTTATTCTTTAAGCGTGACACGGCACTTCCAGCTTCTTAATCGTTTCCTCATCGCCTTTATTTTCTTTCTCATCCCTTAAGATTCCCTCTCCCTCCCTTTTTCTCGCTTCGCCTTCGGAATTCTCAAACAGCAATGAAAACCGCCTTAACTGGCTTAAAAAGAATTCATTACTCTTTTGTCTCCTCCCGCTTGCTCTTCTCCGTTACCTTAGCGCCTCCAATTCGCCCTATTCTGTTTTTCACTCAGAAATGCCCGCCTTTTTTTTCTCTTTCCTTTCCATTAATGCTGTATACCTACTTCACCTCTAATTCCATAAATATGTCCCTCTTTATTGTTTCTTAATCCTACACAGTGTTTACTCGATGTCTTCAAAATTTACATTTATCTGAGTTGGATTTTGTATTAAAACTTAATTGTCTGTCGCACGTTACAAACATTTACTCCTCAGCTTAAGAGGTCGTGATATTTTTACGTATCATGAAATTTATCATTCTTGATTTATTTTTTTACCAGTTGTGGATATTGACTGCTGATGCTACGGTCAGTTTTAACAAATAAAGCCTGTTAGATAAAATAATACATTTCATGTTGTTGTGATTCCATGTTGGTGTCATAATATGTTGTTATTATACCCTGTGAATGAGCTACGCTAAGAATTATGGAGTGATATTGTTCCTGTGAAAGGGGCTTCTGAGCAGTCAACAATTTTTTTTTCAGCAACGAGAAACATTTTTTTTCCTTCATCATATTGTCTCATCACGCTATTACGCTTGGCCGATTTCATTGTTCCTCTTTCGCGTATTGGAGGTTCCTCCCGTCCCGTGTGATAATGAAACAACAAATCAGTCTATAAGATGTTCCGTTGAATCATCATTACCACTAGCGACCTTTTTCCTCGATTTGTTTTTCATTGTAAGACATTGTCTTCCCGTTTGAATATATGAGTTATCACGTCCTATTATGGAAAGAGGAATATTTTTGTCAATCGCTATGCACATATGATGTACTCTGTCATTGCATACATTTCGTATTCGCAGGATTCCCCTTTTTAAGGTCGTCTTCCACTGAAGAGATATTTTATTTTCACTGAGAAACTCTGTGATTTTAGACGATTCTTAGCTGATCATACTACAACGCAAACTGTAATGACGTAGAGTTTAACTCCCATTACTTTCACGCCATTCGTTCGGGGGACTGAAGTCTACTGACTGCATTATGCGTATTAACTTGAAGAATATCGACTTTTCATTTTGGAAAATTGAGAGTTTGTTTAAATATCATTTTATGAAATTATACTGCTATACACCCTGAGGCATAATGGGTTCGTGAAGAATATAATAGAAGGAAAAATAGAGGAGAGGGCCCCTCGAGGAAGACCGAGGGACAAATATATAGGGCAAATTATTAGAGACGTTAGAAGGAAGACCTACCAAGGAGTAAGAGAGCTATCACTAGATAGGAAAGGATGGATGGCTGCAGTCAACCAATCTTCGGATTGAAGTACTGATGATGATACTCCAAGAAACCAAAAAAATATCGCTTTATCCAACCAAGCTTCAGTTTCACCTCTAGACTTTTCTTCGTTATGCTCAGTCAATTTGCTCTTGCTCCTCCGCGTGTAATTTTTCTCGTTTTAATATTCAAGTGGTAAACTGAGATGCCTAGTATTATCGGAACACACCGTAGGAGTGACACTAAGAATTTAGAAGAAAATAACTCTTGAAGGAAGGCTATCAATTTAATGAATAGAAAAACATATTTCAGGTAAATGTTGTACTGCGAAGAATATTGTATAGGTAGTATCTTTCCTTTCACATTACTCTTCGACGAATTATTTAATTCCCATTACCTTTATTCCATTGGATTACATTTATTCCATTACACATACTATTTCTCATAGTTTTTTCCTTTGAGAAACTGAAACCGTTTTACGGCCTTCACACTGTTCTAGGGATACTTTAGACTCGTTTACCAACCACCTATCAATAACCCGTTTCGAAACGAAGACGGAGAAAAAACACAGTATTTCACCTCAGGGACGTTTTGATAGTTGAGAATAGAGCTCACCTATCACTTTAACAACAACGACGTGTGAACATTCACGCAAGCAAGTAGGGGGCCGCCCGAGATTTCCCAGGAAGATCGGGCACACAGAAAATCGATCAGCTTGGGTTTTAGCTATAGGTACCCAGAGCCGTCAGAGGGGCTTGAAACAGAGTCCCCCGTCCAGTAGCTATATTCTTTGGCCTCTGGATCAGGCAATACATGTATGAACGTCATAATCATGACAAAGATGATGTCACGAGTGATACATATACTTTATCTTTAGTATCTTGGCACTGAGTCGCTGGAGAATTTAAGGAACAAAACAAATCATTGCGATTAGGATCAATTACTTCATACCCTAGGGTCACGACGTCATGCCAAAGAGTTTGAGTTTTTAAGTATACCTTTTGGAAGGAAATGTTCACGCCGCTTGCACACGACTTACATGGTGTTGAGTAGACTTAGACGTCTTAGACATCGATTAGGTGCTAATATAGCGGTTGAATTTGCGACGTGTTTTTGTGATAGCGAAGCAGTGTAACGAATTTTTGCGGTCCAAACGGGTCGTTAACCGAATTTAAAATGTCCATTGTTTTCACCAGTTGGGGTTAAATTCGCCCGTCCGGATTGCGAAACTTTATAAAAATGCTACTAGCACTCATTGCGTGACCTTCCCCTCCCTATCTCCCTGCCCCTCACTTAATCCCCACCCATAATCACCCGTCCTTGCCTCCCCCCCAGCTCCATTTTGGTCTCGAAACTTCTTCAGTGTCCCCACAGGTAAGGAAGTTAGTCATGCGTGACAATCCGTTGACAAATTTAGAAGGGGAAGGGTTCCTGTTTGGACATTGCATATTGTGACGGCATTTTTAGTTGTTTTCATGCATGTTTGTAGTGTGCAGTCTAACATTGTCCCGCATGTCGCGGATGATGTTCTTGATATTTTGATTTGAATGCTATTGGCTTCATTCTGAGTGTAATATATGTCTCCTAACGCTTTCAATTGGGAGCGTATGTTAATGTTTGGTGGTGGCTCACCCCCTGCCACACCCCCTTGTGGCGGCTTGCTGCGTAATACGTAGAAGTTCATATTCACTTAGGGAGATTAAGGTTTTTCTTTCCTTTCGCGCTTTTACTTCCGCTCCTCCAGGATCTCCCAAAGATTGCATCGCGTTCGCGTCCCGTTCCAGTTATCGCCGAAGCAACCCTGCTGGACGAGCGAAGATGTAGATCTCATTCACGGCCGTCCCACCTTCTTCCCTTCCCCCTCCTTCTCGCCACAATTCGCGACCTCTCTCTCTCTACCACCGTGTCCCCCCACTCACAACCACCTTCCCCTCCTTCCGAATCCACCCCCTCTGTCCACGCGCCACCTCTCCCGTTTTTGGCCTAAGGGGACCATCCCTCTCAAAATCATATTTCACGGACACACACACGCGCATACATACTCTCGTATCCTATTGATCATTTTCCTCCCTCCTACCCCGTTCAACAATCCTCCTCTCCCCACCATCCTACCCATTTACACCCTTTCTAACTATATAAATAAATAAATATAAGTGTGTGTGTGCCCCCTTTTATTCGCTCCTATCCCTTTCCTAACTCACTATCATTTGAATATTGTATTTTCACCATTTGGATGTTGTATCTGTATGAATTGAGCGTATGGCCTAAAAAGGAATCTTTTTCCTACTTCGGCTATGCGTGACACGAAACGCACTATACCTATAAAAAAAATCGTATGTCTGTTGAAAATGTTGCTTTCCTATCTTGTGTTTGTACCTCCTACAGTGGTATGAATCTCAGCTACCCAACGCCATCTCTTGGCGGTTGCGCCGAAATGGCGATAGCTGACTGTATTAGGTCGACAAATTCATGTGTGAGGAAGGAGTTCTCGGTGGTGTAATGGTTATCAGTTATCACGCCTGATCGGCAATTGGGGACTCCGGGTTCGAGTCCCGGCTGAGGACAATACATTTTCTCATATGAATTTGTCGGTTTCCATCAATATTTTCTATCGCATATTGTGTATATGTTCCTATCCCTTTCCTAACTTACTATCATTTAAATGTTGTATATATATATATATATATATATACCTTCTGTAAATAAAGCTACCTTCAAGCTTGAAGACGAGCTGAAATGCTCGATATATTGCGTTAACGTAAGTTTTAACTGTGCCGTTCTTTCTGTGTGTTCCTGTCCGTCTCCTGTCTATCTTCTATTTCTATATATATATATATTATTGCCCAAAAACAGTACATATAATAGATATCTATTGATAGACCAAATATGGATAGAGATTTAGATATCTATTAAATATCTAATAGGTATCTATTGATAGATCATCTATGGATAGACATGGTTTAGATATCTATAGATATCTATTTTCTGTCTGGGATTTTAAATCTACCCGGTCTCTCTGATTTTATTTATGTGGTTTGATCTACCGTAGTCAGAAAGGGGCCTGCAATACGCCTTTAACCTCTTTGGTTAACTGAATTACCTGAAATTTTCACAGTAAATATAACCTATATTTCAACCTTCTCTGCGCTCCACGAGTGGCTCCCCAACATAATCCCTTCAATAACAACGCTTATCATAACAACCCTCGACTAGCTGCTCTACTTTGCTCTCGATCTAATTCCTAGACTGGTCCTACTTCATGCATGACCCGCCCACACGCAGCATACTCTCTTATGTGTTACCTAACAAGCGCGTAAAATAACAGGGGTCTTGTACCCTCCCATTAAGTTCCCAAGCATTGAATCCTATTTTGTCTCTTCATGTTTCGTCCCTCCACGGGCGTGGATTCGAAGGGGATTCGTTCAAGTGCATTACGTCTGTATTTCTTTTGGTACGGTGGCCGCGCAGTAAATGGTGTTTCTTATAGGGCGATCGGTCATCCATGGGAAAGAAAGTTTGGATAAGCAACCCTTGTTCGAACGCAACCCCCCCCTCCCCTGCCATCCATCTCACCATCGCACCATCGTAAAATGAAAGCAGCACATGCACTTGTGCCCACATAGATTTGAATGTCCTCAAGAAATATGTGACTGCGTGTTTCGTCTAATTTCTATCCATCTAATTTCTTGCACAGTTTTGAGTTTTTAAGGCTTGAACTTTTGGACAACAAAATCGATTGAACCATGCCCAAAATCATTTTTAAGGGTTACAGTTTCGGAGAGGAGTTAAAAGTACGACTATTTATTCAAGTCTAGGGTCGAGTTGTAGACTAGGTAAATGAAAAATTCAAGTTGTGCCACTGAGAAATCTGGGTCAAAGTTGACACATGTGTTAACGGTATTTGACGTTGAGCAAAGGATGCTGGGAAGAGATGGATGTAGTTATGTGGAAAATTTGTTGCAGTGAGTCCTTAAATCGCTGAGATGCTGTTTTTTCAGAGAATACACCACGCATAAACAAAGCTATAATTCACGTGGAAATGGCAATTAATCATTGCTGCACAACAAGAAAAGAAGAAGAATGTAGTAGTTAACCTTAAAATAATAATAGCGGAAACTGTCTTCTTAGAAAACCTTCAGGAGAACACAAGAGAAGTGACATGAGACCGTGTTCCAATGTGAGAGTTATAAATAAAATTTAGGAAAGTTTGTCTAAGGAAAAAAAGAGCTCCATGTTTTGTATAGAAGGCAGTTTCTCAGTGAAATGGGATTCGGAATGGAATAAGGATTGAATACGCTGATACTATCAGGTATATTTTTTGGAGAAAAATATCTCAATGTGTAAGCTTTGGTTTATAATCATTCAATTTAAACTCGAGATCAAAGGGCTAAGAAAAATGAATTCACTACAAATTTGAACCATCGCATGGTCTCCGCCATTTCTGTTGTCGAAAACAAAGCGATGTCAGCTCTGCTTTAGTTTTATTTTCTCTGGTATATTATGCTCTGAGAGGTCTTTTATGCCATGTTTAATTTTATCGTCACAATCCCTTTTATAAGGAAGGGAGTGCACTGTTGTACTTTCCACGGATTTGTAACTCCAGCTTCGAGGTTACGAAGGCTTTGTCACATCTTGCGTGCGTGTTGGTGCCGCAGTACGGTTAAACGTGTCGTCACAATTGTAAATTTGTGAAGAGGTACAAATGCTCTTTTTTGTTTAGAAAATGTATAGTCAGCAAGAAGGGAGCATCCACGAAGTGGAGTTCAAGCAGAGCTGATCTTCACAATTAAAAAATATTCGAACCGCTCTCAGTTAATATTTTTTACGAATCTTTCGTGAAAACCTTTTTTACGTGAAAATTTGTCTCTATTACTATACCGCACCATGGCAAAAGTAGGATAGTCCTTCACAACGAAGCGTTCCGCACTAATTCTTTGTAAGCTATAACTCCAGATCTTTTGGTTGTGAAATATAGTTGCTCCCTCGGCGAGGACGAATTGAGACGAGTCCTCTTGAGGACTATTCGAGGCAACTCGGTTGTTAAGCGTTATCAGTTGTTGACGCTCGATTGCCAGTCAAGCAGGATTGAATCCTCCGTCTCCGATATGGGAGTGATGAGTTAATTTATCCGAGACAGTGTCTTTCTCTCGGTGTGGCGTGTTTCACACAAATGTTAAGGTTTTCGGTGATCCTCTCTTGGATCGTGAAGCCTTTTCAATGAAAATGTAGGCTCAATACGTAATTTCGTTTCATCAATGAATAACTCACTACTATTTTTGTCTATTTCCATGTATGACTTGCTTTCAAGAATCATTAGTCGCGGATAATCGTTATGGACTACAATTCCCACTCATCCGATCGAAAAACTTTAATGTCCCTGCATTTTATTCACAATTTTTTGCGATTTATGTTATACTAAATTATAATATCCTGCAGTTCTTGACAGTTATTAAGAATAATATGAATATCACCCAGTTGTTTGTTTTAAATTGTTTAATGTGTCTCATTTTTTATTGCTTGGAGAATTTTTCTCCTTAGATTCAATACTCAGCTCAGTATTATAAAATGCTCTTCTTTGTGTTCGCGAGCATTGTTTTAAAATTACTCAACGTGTAAGAGTTAATTCTTTTTTCAAGAACGTGAAACTAATCCCTTGTCAGTGCTAGAAAACTACGAAAATTCTCTGGTTAATTTGTTGGGTAACATTTTTCCATTATTTTAATGTGTTCAAATGGTCTTTCTTATTTTCATTTATTGTTCAGAATTATTCTTTTTCAAAATAAATTCAGCGTATCACTTAACCGTAATTGAAGTTGTTTGTTTATGTTGTTATGGTTGTTAAAAAAACACTTGCATTAAGAAAGAACAGGAGAAAAAACACTGCAATTCCACAATATATTTTGCTCGACCATGGTTAAGACGCTGCGCGGGATTGAATTTGAATTACTTGAATTAGTTGTCACCGTATATTTCATCTATATGAACAATTGGCAGATTAGAGCATGAAAAACATACATTTATGCCCGTACTCACTCCTTATACATGATTAATTGGCTTTCTTAGGATAAATTTCCCGTTTGCCAAGACCACTGCTATTGAATCAAAACAAGTAATTAATGCCTGAGGTAATTCAGATGATTTCCCGTCGTAGGTCCTTAACCGCTAACCTAAACTTATTTTTTTTTTATTTTCTCGTTTACGACTTCTTTCCCTAAAAAGAGCAATGAGGTTTATTATCTAAACGGTTTTCATTAATTTTTCAAACGTAATTCGATCAGGCCATAAGTGTAATCCTCCAGCTATGCGTTCGCAAATACAGCAGGTCGTTGAGGAAAGTGAATGAGCGTATACTGGAGAATTTGGGCATCCGACTAAGGTAGTCGACGGTTAAAAACATGAACACCTTTAGTAAAAATGTGCTGCTCGGTCTAGCGTGAGATAATTTGCCGTGAAATTTCACGCGAAGATATGAAATGATAAACACTAATCGTCTGTTTTTATGGCATGAACCTGTGTTTCCTCATGGGAGTCAGAAAAGGAAATTTTCGAGGAAAAAATATATGTATACGCCTTCGCTGACGACCTTCCCACGTAAAGGTCTTTCCCTCGAAGAGCATAGTAGTATGTTTGCAGTGGGCTCTATTTTTATCGATTTATCTTGCTCAAGGAGTCGAGAGCGTCGCCCTGAATTCTTCATGGCCGGGAGTGTTGATAAATGAAAAACGCATAGACGGTTAGACAAATTTTTCTAAGATTTGATTGCCCCTATGTCTCTCTCTCTGTCTCGGTCTAGCCAGAAAATGAGAGCACATTAGCATTCGGCGCGTCCTCAAAGGGTTGTGTTCTCAAGTGGCGACGGCTCGAAAAACAGCATTTCTTCCTCTTCGTCTCGTTGTAATCTTGCCGGACGAGGGATAATTTTTACTCGTTCAGGTACCCGCGATTATTTTTATTTTACTTTCTCTTCCCCGCTGGATTCCTGCCGACTCCTCCGGCCAGCCTCCGGACTTTCTCGAAGAATGCGAGGAGGAAGATTTATCTCGTTTATCTCCCTTGGATCCCCCCTTCTCTACCCTCGTCCGTGCGTCTATTAAGTGGGCATCCATTTGGCGATGGCGCACACCGGCCTATTCATCCGTTCCGCCAGTCTCTTTCGCCAAGTGCCTCGTTTACGATTGATTAAAGTATCGGTTGCAAGGTCGTCTCGGTCGCCGGATGGACCGTATGATTTGTTTGTTTCTTCATGCCACGGCGTAAAATTCACAAGGTGTCACTCCCTCTTCCACCTGTCTCCTTTCTCAACTCGGCAATCGAACATTTTTACGTACCCTTTTAGCGATCCATAACTAGTCGCATATTTAACGTTTTGTTCGCCTGCAGCTTCGTTATGTCTACTTATTACACAATTTATGTTTATTTTATTCGGGATATCAGATCCCGTTAAGACGTGTTGGAAGTTGGATTGTAACTTGGGCGTGCGATGGTCCGCCACATTAGAAGTTCCTCCGAAGGGGGAAGGTTCCTGTTTTGACCTTGCATAGCATGATGCAATTTGTAGTTATTTTGTAGGCATATTAATTATATGTAGTTTGACATTGTTCCCGCATGACGTGAATAATGTTTTTTCATAAATGTTTTACTTCCAGGTAGTTTCTTTCGTTCGTTTTGGATGTTTTGTAACATTTGCATTTGGGAATGCATGTCTGGTGGTGATCAACCACCTACCACACGTCCTTGAGGTGGCTTGCAGGGTAATAACGTAGAACTTTTGAGAGACGGATTTATGAATCAGTAGGGGTTTTGATCATAGACAGATCATATTCAGATTTGATGTTGCGCACTAGCATACAGCATATGATTTATTCTGCCGTTTAATCTCATAGAGATACGATATAATTTTTATTTTTTTATTTTTTCATGTTCAGTCACTGTCATTCTTGAAACCGTTTTAAGTCCTGAGCCACAGGCGCTTAAATATTGACTCAAATGACGAAACAAACACATCCATGCCCTAGGTGGAGAAAAATCCACCTAGTCGGGATTCGAACCCGCGATCTCCAGGTTGGCAGACGAGGACGTTACCCCGCCGCCACCTAAGCCGGCGGATGAAACTTGATGATTAATATTATGATCTAATTATTAATATTATAGGATGTTACCCCATTTTGTGGTATAGGTTTTACTCCATTTTATTTTAAATTTTAATTTCGTGTGTGATAAGCATCAAAAACTAGTGGTCGTAAATTTAATCCACCTTTCGAAATCAGTAAGATAAAGTGCAGTTGAGAGATCATCCTACGAATGCCTAGTTGTTTGTATCATCGCATTCAACCTTACGAGGAATTGCTTTGCAAGTTTCCATTGAGGGTGATCCAGTGAAATCGAAGCCGGCACACTTAACCCGACAAGTGACAACGGGAGCCCTCCAAGCCCACCAGTTCTCTTTTCATACTTTGTCTTCATAAACCTTTCATTCCATTTTATAGTGATCTCGAAACAATCACCAGCCAACTGTCCACAATGAATCGTAGCTTGAGAGTAAGTTCCGTAAGGATTTCTATACTCCTCCCAGGCCGCGACATTCTCATACGTACGCTTTCGTCCAAGTGTTTATTCTTCCTACCTATTACTTTGCAAGCCGCCGCAAGAGAGTGTGACAGGGGGTGAGCCATCACCCGGCATGCATTCCCCCACGAAAGTAATAGAAGTCATTCACATAGAAAGAAGTTGCGTACATGCAAAAGGTCCAATTACAAAACATTATACCTATCATGCCGGGACAAAGTCAATGAACATAAAATTAACTTGCATGCAAGATATATATATATATATACTACATACACTACCTATCCTAAATATCTTCTTAGTGCTTGTCACCATATTCATTTTTGTCTCTAATTTCTCGCGGAAAAAATCACATTTCACATCTATACGTTCTACAGTCTTACCTCTCTGATTTTGCACACGTTATCTGATCTACCATATTCTAGCGGGGCTTGTAATGTATTTCCGAATTCATCGCTGAAGTGATCATCTACTTGAAGTCCGCACATTAAATTCCACCTGTATTTCAACCTACGCTCAACGAGTGGCTCCCAACCTAATTCCTCCAATAACCTCTTTACTCTGCTGCGTTCGTCGTAAAAAAAACCTTTCACAAATCGAGCATCTCTAGCACGTTTCACTCAAACTAATCCTTCCTAATGAGGTTACATACAATCGTAAAATGAGGGCTCCAAACATTATAGATGTGGTCTGACAAGCGTAAAATAACAGCGATCTTTAACCGTGTCGTTATATTTCCCTTAATACCCTTTTTATGAACCCCAACCTTTTATTCGCTCTAACCCATGACATCTTTAGTTACCGTAGCAACTAAAAACGTAACATGCTCTACGCTTTTTAAATTTGTTTCCTTGACGCTATAAAAATTTTCGGGCGAACTAGTCTTACTCCAATATTTAATTTTCACGCGTGCAAGATAACTACAAAATGTAAAAACACTGTCCGTGCTAAATTTTCTTGGCTGTGATAATGTATACGGTGAAACTTGTCTCAAGCGGAACCCGTGGGGGGACCACGACATTTTTCCGGATAGGACAGGTTTCCGCCTAACGCAGGGTCGGCCATTAGTGCTAGGGGCTCACGCCTTTATTATACAGCCGTGTATGAAAAGGGTGTCGCAATGCTAAATAGGAAACCGTTAAAGAAGCGCAATTTCTGAAAAATAAAGACATACATATTTTTTTTAAATTTTACCAACATAAAAGTTTAATGACATTGAAGCTTGTCTTAAGCGGAACCTGAGGAGACCACGACATTGTTTCCGGATGAGACAGGTTTCCGCGTAGCACAGGTTCCACCTAAGACAAGTTTCACTGTATTTTGTTATGCTATCGTACGAGGAAAAATTATATTTTAAATATACCCGTTTTATCTCTCTGATCTATCCGTCCTCGGAAGGTGAAAATTTTCGGACTCGTTGGTGTGGAGCGGAGGAGAAACGGTGATAGGGCGACCGACCTGCTGCCCCCCGGAGCCGTCCACGGAAGCCACTCCCCAACGACGGGGAGGTCACCCCCAGTGCATGAAGTGCTCTTTAACGATGATTTGGTGCCCGAATAAACCTGTCCCACGCTCCTACTTTGTCTCCCTTACCCTTCCTTCCTCCTCCGATTCACTCCCACCATTTTTTTTTCTTCGTCACCTTCTCTCCGTTTCCCAAACCTCCGCCAGCATTCTCTCTCTCACTCCCCCGTTCTCACGATTTCCCCGGGCAAACTTCTCGCCTTTCGCCCTCGGGCGGGTGCAAGGAGTTGAGACAAAAGAAGAGGAGTGCTCTCGCAAGGAAAAGGAACGGCAACCCCGAGGGAGGACAGCGCAGGGACTGGGGTAGTCGTCATGCGTGCGAGGGTTTGGAGGAGAACTTTTTTCTCATTTGCATATTGAGGCGGGAGGCTTGTTTTTTTATTCTTCCACTCGATATAAAATGAGACCCGAGGAAAATTAGAGGGAGATTTAGGGAGAGGAGTCTGGAATACATATGCATGGGAAAGCAGCGCGGTTATGGGGTAGGTTAGTGGTACAGGATGACGTCCAGGTCATTTATGCAGGTTTAAAGAACTCGGCATTGTTTACATCTAATTCGGGCTAAACGATCCGTCTCCGGGTGCCTGTTGTGGGAGATTTCTCAGGAGAGGACAGAGTTTTTAATTTAATTATCCAGAGTACCGTAACTGTGATGACTGCCAGATTAAGGGAATCCAAAGAACCAGAGTTAAGAAATAAGGGAAATACTTTCTTCCGTACCATACGGCTTAATAATTTGTGTAAACATTTCTCATATAATTGTTCTTAGAACCAACACAGCTTCCCAGGTTGTTACATTAGTGTCACTTATACGTATAGTGTAAATTTCATTTTTAAGTACAATGGAGAATTTTGCCTTGCCACATTCTTGAACCACATACTAATAATGTTATTTATATCCATGTTAGGAATAAATATACTATGTACTTTTCCACAGATTTCTGTGGAAACGTACAAAGTAAATCTGTGGAAAAGTACAAAGTATATTTATTCCTAACATTAATATATACAACTTCCACGAAGTGAAGCCTGATACCGTTTATTAAATGTTATTTATGTCTGTAGATATTAAATGTCCAATAGTTGGAGTATGATAAGAGAAAAGAGGAACAGGGTGACTAGGACACAACCTGAGGCATAATGATTTCGTGAATAATATAATAGAAGGGATAATAGAAGAGAAGACCCCGCGGGGAAGGCCGAGGGACAAATACGTATATAGGGAAAATTATAAAAGACGTTAGATAGAAGAACTGCCAAGGGGTAAGAGGGCTAGTTATAGATAGGAAAAGATGGAGGGCGGCATTCAACCAATCTTCGGATTGTTGTATTGATGACGATACTGAATAGCAAATTTTTTTTACCGAAATTGATGATGCCTTAAAATCTAATTTAAATTAATTTTTAAGCAGCAGAAAAGCAAAAAGTGACCGAAGTACTATATTATCCACCAAAATTATTCTGTGATTCCTATATCATTCCTTATTTAAGTGATTCCGTTCTATAATATTTTCCTCGCGAGTTAAGAAAATTTTATGTGTCCTCGATACTTTTCTGAAGAAATTTCATGTAATTCTACGCAATTTCTAAGCATGTGTCATATTTTGTCCGATATATTCACCCTTAAGCGCTGCAAATTGATTTAAAATGATAGATTAGCATTGCCTAGGAATAAACATCTGGCTCACGTGCTTTTGGGATGAATGAAAGTTTGAGTACTTAATAACATTTTTACTTCACATTCTCCTATGATTTTTAATATTTCTTACACATTGTCGACTGTTCGATCTGAAAGTCATATGGTTAAAGTTTTACCTCGTTCGTCTCACTTCACCACCTGTATACATATACACTATGTAGGTCATTCTTTATATCTCCCGATCATAGACGTTCGTTTGTCAAAGTATTCACAGTTGTCCTCGGGTTATTCAATCGTTATGTTTTCCAGATGCACGCTTGAGAATAAAGTGCAATCCATGATCTAGCAAAAGAAACAAAACAACATGATGACATCAAGTGTTTTCCTTCTCTAAACGTTGTCAAATAGTATCGCGTCCTTTGGCAATATAAACCAATATGTATGAGCATTACAAAAATAAATTTTTTCTTCTCTGGAAATTATTATTGTTTGTTAACGTTTTATCATTTTCGGATATATCTTGACCTTTATTTTCTAAATTGCTTTATATTTGAACTTTTATGAATCTTGCTTGATTATCTAAAACTTATCTTTTCCAGTGATCTTGCATTCAGGCACATGAATTCATTACTTGCATCTTCTGGTGCAATCCAATATCGTAATCAAATTCAGACTCCATCCCCCAATCTCATCAAAAGCTTATATATTCTCTCCCCGCCGACCGGGTTAGTCTGGTGGGTAGCGTGCTCGCAGGTTAACCCAAAGGTCGCGGGTTCGAATCCCGCCCAGGGCATGGTTGTTGTCTTTGTCCAGATGGGTTTTTTCTACGTCTTGAAGAGGTGCGAAATGACCATAGCCGTCGAAGCACCCTATAAACAAAAATAGTACTACTATTCTCTCCCCTAAGGTTGTTAATTTTCCGAACGCATTGCTAATATATTTGATTTTTGCGTTTATTTGATTTGATTTTCTATTCTCTAAACCCTTATTTTCGTTCATTTTGAGTTTTTTTTTCGTATCTCTCCAGTTTATTGCATAAAGGCCTCGCAATCATCTTTACGGCGTTACATTACTTAAGGGTATGCGATGCGCCTGCCTTAAACTTACTCGTTTAGCTTAGTGTTTTCGACATTCGCCAGGAGATGCAGGCTGCCGTATGCAAATCCGGCCTTTTATGAGCAGCACACTGTCGCTATCGCTCGGTGGCAAATTCTTTTCTGGCGGGCCTTGGAAAGAATAGCTTCAAAAGAATCTCTGTCCTGTGACTTGGAGTACTTTCAGGGGTTTAACTTTTTTATGGCAGCTTTTTATATTTGCATCATCCTGTGGAATCTCTTGTCAATTTGCCAGGTCACCCTTTCCGCCCTCATAAAGCCCTTGCCTGTTAAGTTTTATGAAGGTATTCGGCGACATATTAGTCAACTCACCGTGAATGGCGTTGCAATTTCCTTCTATAATGCGAAATAGAAACATGCAATAGTATTTTTTATTTGTTAATGTGTTACGTTTCCTTCCTTTACGCGGATGGTATCGTATGCATGAGGAAATTATCTACATGAGGTACAACTTCAAAAGAATATTATGCTGTCGCAGATATTGCCTATAGATACCGGTCAATCCATGAGCACGGTTCTTTAGGTACACTTTGAATTGTATTTTTGGGCCGAATAGAACTATAAATCTTTCCAGCGTCTTTCTCCCCTATAAATCATGCGGTGCGATCGTCCTGATGATAGAATCTCTGCTGTAACAGGGAAGGCAGGTATTATTAAGATATAAAACCCTTTTCAACGCGATGGACTTAATAAAACAGTGTCCGAGAAGGGAAAGGAAAATATATAGGGTACGTATATATTTGTGGGTACGGAATTTTTTTTAAAGAAGAAATAAATAAAAAATTGGCGGTTTGTGGTGGGAGCGAGGGATTCGATGCTGAAGAGACGAAGGGACGAGTGGGTTCGGAGGGGAGTAGTAATTAGATCGCAGGTGATGATGATGTGAGGGTTAGCGTGAATTTCCCCGACGGCGATGGAAGCCTTTCTCATTTTTCCGAGAGGACATAAAGGATTCCTTTCCGTGGGACAAAGGATTCTTCTTCCTCCGGGGCAAAAGCTAGGGTTTTAAGACTCCTTATGGAATGGAATGGCCAGGGAATAAGACAAGAGGGGAAGCTAGAAGGTTGGTTAAGCATAAAATGGGGCCTGGAGGAGGTCCAATGCGAAAAGAGTCTGTCTGGGTATCAGTACTTTAAACGAGGAAGGACACGGTGGAATCGAGGGTGAAGGAAGCGAGTATGAGATGTGTAAATGAACAATCGAAGAAAGAGGGGAAAAGAAAAGCAAGAGATGGGGCGAGCCAAAAGCCTACTTGTATACTTGCGTGTGACGGATGAGTGTTAAAGGTCGGTTGCACGTCTGGTGGGAGGGAAATGGGTTCAAGGAGGAGGAAAAGGCATTACGCTCCTCTTAAAACGGATTCATTTTTTGCCTCCGCGAGGGTCGACGGTTGGTTTGGAATCCTGGGACGGTCGGGAAATTTATAATGCATGGTATTAACCTCAGGAGGGGGGGAAGGGAATGGAATATGTTAACCCAAGAAGAGATATAACTCCGCCCCTTCAAAATTTTGAAAAGACTAGGCGGGCATTCCAGCCCTTAAAGTGCTTCGTTGCACTTGGCCGTTTTTAACAAAGACGTAAAATATTTTCCCAAGTTGATGCCCTGTAGTAACCGAAGCATAGCGTTCCTTACTTTTCCTCGTGCGGCGTTATACTCGTATGTAGTTTACGGCAGTATTCCCCTTAAGGCATTAAAAAAAATGAGCATGCCTTTTAAAAATAATTTAGTTCTTAATTGGTATATCCTTTTAAAATCATAATGCGAGTCTAGTTATGCTTTTCATTTGTAGCTTTTCTTTATCTTAGGACCTAGCGCTTACGTGGAATTCCATTGAGAGAGTATTTAATAAGCTTGGCAGTTTATTTTCCATAGTAGTTCCCTTACCCTTTCTCACAGCCCAAATGACGTTAAGAAATTAATCCATTAAGGTTCCAAATTATATTCCCCTTATAACAGTATAAAAATTGATTACACAATTTTTAGAATGTATATTAAATTCGTGAGTAATAGTCTGGTTAGGCCCTTGACAAGCTAGGTTTCCCATTTTTTCATTTAAAAAAATTGTATTTGATTTTAAGAGATGTAGAATTTTTTTGCAATTTTAATTTTATGTTAATTTAGTACTAGTATTTTTGCATATAGGGTGCGTCGACGGCTATGGTTATTTTGCACCTCTTCAGTTCGAAGATAAAACCCATTTGAACAGCAAAACACCATGCCCTGGGAGGGACTCAACCCGCGCCGCTACCCACCAGGCTAACCCGGCCGGCTGATGTTAATTTTCAAAAACTATTATGTGAAAATGGTAAATGATTTCCAGCGTTACCTTGTGGAACTGCTTTATGACTGCAAGAAAGAAAACACTTTGTATTTCCACCTAAAGAAGTTTAATCATGACCCATGTTTCGACTCGTAGCATCATCATCAGGTATGGAGGAGCTAATCTGGCATAGAGGGCTGAAGCTCAATTTTTTTTTATCTCTAATTAGTATTTATTCAAGACCATGGCATTCATTGGAGACCGTGGTAGCCCAGTGGGTAGAGTGCTTGGCTACTGGCAGGGGGACCCTGGTTCGAGACCTGGTGACGACCCTCCGGACACCTCCAGCTAAACCCAAACTCTAGCTCTACTCTCACTTAACATACCAAACTAAGGGTTGCATACTGTGGTACGTATGACATTCATTGTATTGACCAACATTCAGGAAAACACTCGATGTGATCACCGTTTTATTCGACTTATTAGAATAATTATTTATCCGTGATACAATATTTAATTCCTGATCGTGTGGCTTTCTCCCGTGGTCAATTGCCAAGACATTTTCAAATAAAATAAAAGCAAATCTTCTTTGATGCGTTAAAATAATGAGTCAAAATGTTTGTGAAAAGAGCATCATGTGTGCATGAACGCATCTTTATAAAGCGTGCGGTGTGATAATTATAAGAAAATGTAAAATATGCGATTTTTAAATCAAGAGCAAAGAGACAGAGGGGAAGGTTTGCAAAGGCAGAGGGAGAGTGCGAGATGGAGAGGTGGGTGGGAGTTAGGGAATAAGGAGATAGGGAAAGGGACAGGGAGCAAAAGAGGGAGGGAGGGACGCGACCCGCTCACATTCCGCCCCTTCTCTGGAACATCCTTTTCCCTACAGCTGGGGTTATTCTTTAGATTACAT
>WURS02209541.1:0-20208 GCA_011762765.2 Rhinocypha anisoptera | reverse complement strand
AGTCTACCCCCCCCCCCCCCTCTCCACCTGACCGGCATAACCCCCGAACCATTGTTAACGACCCCGGACAGCCTACATTGTGACATTTATAATTGTACCTCACCTCCCCTCCCCCCTCCCCTTTGACCTTCCTATCCACTCACAACCTTACTCCCCCTACCCTTCCCATTTCCAGAAACCCCGCCCCCCAATTGGATGTGTATTTAAAGGTGTGCTCTTCTGTAAAATTCATCTGATGATGACAGCCCTGTCAAAACCCAGGTCGTATTTTTAAAATTAAATTTGTGTGGAATTACCAAGTGTTTCTCTTCCTCCAAAATGAAAAATATATTAAACTCCTTTCTTATGAAAATTTGTAGTAGTTTTATTTAAGTAGTAAATTATAGTTTAGGGCTCCTTTGAATGGCATCTTAAGTCCAATTATGTGATAGGATATAGTTCCTGTTCACAATTAATTACCAATAAACAGACTGAACTCTCTAACTAGTTAAACAGTAACGGGAACAAATTGTCATACACTAATAATAGAGAGCCAACCGGGTTAGCCTGGTGGGTATCATGCTTGCCGGCTAACCCAAAGGTTGTGGGTTCTAATCCCAGTCAGGGCATGGTTGTTGTGTTTGTCCAGATGGGTTTTTCTATGAATTAAAGAGGTGCGAAATGACCAAAGCCGTCAAAGCACCCTATAAACTAAAATACTACTACTACTAATAATAACAGAGATTGTGATTAAAATCATACAAATTATTCGCTTAATTAATGAATATCATGTTTTTTCAGGTGTAAAAATTCATCAATGGACTTTTGAATTGATTTCTGGCATAAAATAGTTGTTACAGAAACTATCATGACCTTGTGTCAGTCTTACAAATAAATTTTCCATTTTATCAGTGAAAACTTTCAAAATAATTTACAATTCATGCTTATTACCCAAAGTACATTCTCAAAATCATTTATCAATTCAGGTCAAATGTTACTCATGTTAAAGTTGATTCTGAAAAAAATGAGATGGACAGCTTATACAATATACTATGAATGGGTCGGGTTCCACCTTTTTTTGGTTCTAGATACAGGTTTGGTTCTCCTTAGTCATTTCTCAATACTTGGTATCAACAATGGATCTTCATTTTCTATGTATTTGATTTTTATTTCTTAATCCTTAAAAACCTACTGAATTGAACTACAAGAGCCCTTACATTAATACAATCAGGAATAAATATATTATTTCAGTTTTAAAACTTAGTATGCAAAGCAGACCTGCAGGTTTTGATTATATTTAGAACCTTTCCTCATACATACTATGTTTTATGGAATGTATGCCTGAGAAACAAGTACATAATCAGAATGAAAATTCCTTTCTCATCTTACATAAATAAAACAAGCCAAACAATGACTTCTAGAACTGAATAACACTGGATTCACTAGATTTCATTCAAGATTCATTAATAAGCTCATTATAATTGCCATGGCCTGCCATCACAGAGAACTGCATGGGTGGAAGATTCTTAATGCTGTGCCAGTTCCTAAGTACTGAATTCTGATGACCAGTCCTTGATACAGGTACTAATGCTCAAGAACCATTGGCATGGAGAACTGGGTACTGGAACCAACTCATACTAGCAATATATATTTGGACGTCAGCTATGAAATTACATGATTACTATCACATTCCTTCGTTATTAAAAGTGTTCATTCCTTACTTGATATTTTAATGAGCTTCCACTGTAATTACAAAACTTTTAATGCAAATAAATTTAACTGGAGAAAAATGTAAATGCAGACACATTAAGTGATGAAGATTCAGGCTTGACGTCATGGAATGCAGACCGATTCGTGGCGAAATGGAATAGCCAGATAGCTTCTACAGATAAAAATTTTAATGATTTTCTGGGAGAAGGCCACTCCAATGACCTTTTTTAACCATTTGCAATTTTATTTAACTTATCCAGGTCTTTTTTCTCCCTTTTATTCTCTGCACTTTGTTGTTCATCTAGATATATTGGAAGTTCACCCTTCAAACTCCTAACCTACAACTCCCCTCCCATGCTGTCACCCACAACCCACTTCCTCTCCCCACTTATATTCGTACCTAAGGAGGCTTTGAGGCACATCTGATGATGGCGTAGTAGCTCAAACCACAGTCAAACTAAAATTTTTTTCTGTGGAAGTCTGACAACCATGAAGCAGTAGCAACGGTTAACACAAAAGAAAAAAAAAAGTAAAACATCCAAGAAGCAGGGAAAGTGTTGACAACACTAACCATTGTTCAAGGGAGAGGGTATCCTCATTTGCTGCTGCTGTTGCTGCAGGAGAATTTGATGTATAAAGTCTTTGTGAGGAGAGGTTGCACGTGGAGATGCCGAAGCGGCGGCGGCAGCTGTTGCAGCCGCCACTGCAGCCGCAACCTGTTGCTGCTGAGTCGACAATGGTGTCTGATGTGAAGGAGGGGGGGCTGTGCTTATCCCTGCATGACAGGTCAGCGGAGAAAAGATTATCTCCAGTTTAACAACCATGTCAATAGGTTATATGGTGAGAGTAGCATGTTTATAACCAAATAATATATGTATTAAGAATGTATAGTGAAAAGTACCATGGGATGATCAACAAAAGTTTATAGAATTCCAATATGGTTAAAGAACAGTATTAGAGTAGTATTAGTAGCAGTAATATTAGTAGTGTATAAGTAACAATCACAAGGTATTAGCAGAAGACCACTTAATGTGTCCTTATGAAATGTGAAAATGAACTAGGGCTGGCTGAATTTTTGAAGAGAATACTGTTTTTCAACTAACTAATGGGTCTCCCAAACCATAACAATGCATCAACGTTCTAAAAAATTACCAAGTATTTCTGCAGTCATATGGTTATTGGATTTTGGGCACACAAACACAAGGAGAGGTAAACAGTTGCAGTCCAGAAAAAATACTTTCTGTGTTCTATAATCATGTGAAAATTTAGTGACACTGGTTAAAGCTAGCCATGATGAAATGTTTTGGATCAAGGAACCAAAAAATGTAAGGAAAGATAGGGAATCCAAAAAAAAAATCTTTGCTTGTAAAATTCAAACATTATTAGCATAAAGGGCCAATCTCCTCTCCTGTACAAACAATAGTTCTCCACCAAAACATAATATCCAGAAAAAACCTCACTTATAGATTTTCTCTCTCCATTTGCTTCACCTGGCATACGAACCCAGGACTTTTGGTCATCAGCAGCCATATGCAGTGGCTACAGCAGTTCAAACAACTGCATTCAAGAGAACACAATTGGTGAACACATTATTTTTTTCGAGAAGAGAGAAACATAAGTGAGATAAATGATGAATCATACCTCTCATGATGTTCTGGGAATCGGGCCTTTGGATAAGGTCTCTCCCAGACTGCGATTGATTGATGACCATTTGCAGCTCGGGAGGAAGGGGTGAAAGTGAGGTAGATGGCGTCGGTGAAGTGGGTAGATTGGGGATGCTGGAGAGGGGACCCAACTGCCCCTGCACCCTCTGGGACACCCCCTGCGGTGCCCCGTGGTGCAGGTGGGGAATGTGGGCATGGTGAGGTGGCTGCATGTGTGCCATGGGCTGCTGGTTGCTCTGCTGATTCTGCGCCCCAGCCAGCTTTGACAACCACTCCTGCTGATGCCTCTGCAACTGCTGTTGATTTTGCTGCTGATCATCATTAAAAAATGAAAATCGATTAGAAAAAACACACACTAGCAGAAGGAACAACCCCCTCCCCTATAGTTCAACCCTTTTAGTGCCAGCTGGTCATTCTATCATCACCATGAAGAATAACACAGTTGATCCACAGTGAGTATCTAAAAATATTTTCTTTACTAAATTGTATAGGGAAATTTTGAGTTGGTATCACTGACATTACATTCTTGCTATTCAATTGTTGTGCACCTTAAGTGATTGTTCAGATGTATTAACATGGCTTGGGCTAATAAAAGTTATATCTGAATCGGGTGTTGTCTCTCTTAACCTGCTGGTGCTTGCCTTTCTGAGATATGCTAAACAGAACAAAATAACAATATTAAATTGTTTTACCTACCCCCAAATTTGGTTAATTTAATTAAAAAATTGACCTTGACACACTAATATTAAGTTTCATAATTAATTTCTATGCACAAATATAAAAATAAGTCAAAAAAGTCTCTGCATTTTTTTCATATTCCAGGTAATTGAGGCTGGCAGTAAAAAGGATAAAATGATTGAATTGAGATGCCCACATAATGAAGAACATTGGCTTTTGCATTGATGTTATCACCTATGATTAGTAGCTTTTTGTACAGAATTTTCATCATCTGGTCTTCGACAATAATCATTTGAAACCAGTCATGTTGATAATATTCTTGGAAATAAAACAAAGCAAAAACCTATATATTTTGTGTCACTATGGAATTCCTCCGAGTGACGGCCTGTTTAGTGTATTTTAATCTATTATTTGATTTAATTAAATTTTCTAGGTATGGTTAGCCTTGGGCATACTTTGAGGCAAGTTTGACACTGGGCATCACTTTGTGGAAGTGATTCTTAACCCTTCAGCTGTGGCACCCTCGTTCCTTTGTGATGGCTGCGTGTAGGAGAAAATTAGGCAGGGCATTCTTCCCTTCAAGTCCCAGCATGAGTTTAGAAGGTAGTGGACCCTTGTAATCCACATCACCCTTTTTTTCCTTCATAGTGGGCAGTGGATTTCAATTGACCGGAGTTAATATGTTTCATACAGAAATATATCCAAATATGCACACCATATTTACATTCCTTGATAATTAATGATTAATTTGATACTAAACAGTATGTAAATGCATTGATTTATAACCAAAAGTCGGAAGCAGCTGAGGGAAACGATGGGGCCCAAAACTGTGGATGGAATGCCTAAGGGTCGTGAACCTTCCCAAATGGCACTGGTAAGGGGACCCTATCCCAGAACAATCTGACCAAATTTGGAAAGGGTACAAAGAAGGGGGTCACAAGTACAAATGAATTTTCTCCACACTTGCTGAACAAAACATAAGATTTTCCAGATATATATTTTCCACAGACAAGGGGTTAAGGAAGAAGAAAAACACTACATATTTCCACATTAAAATATTTAGTTTGCTACTTCTTGGTTTGTGACCACAGTGAACATTAGATATTATAGCCAGTATAATCCAAACATAGATATCAAAATATTTTAATGTGGAGATAACAAGTATTTTCTTCTCCATTCGGTGATATGATACCTGCTGGACTTGAAGAAGCCTCATTACAAGTTCAGGAGGAATCATTGACTGCTGTAATGGTGAGGGTCGTGGAGCAGTTGATCCAGTGCCTAGCTGTGCTGGTGATGTTGCAAGGCCCCCACTTCTGCCTAGAATACCTTCAGACGTAAGCAAGGAAGAAAATTAATACTTCCTAGAGAGATTGCAATTTATTTATTTTCTTAAAGATCCATTTATAATTACATAGTAATGAATATAATGCAAGTCACATTATGAATTGAGAGCACTATTGCTTAAACAACAAAATAACAAAACCATATATATTTTAAATTTAAATTACTTTGAATAGAAATGCCAAGATTAGAAATTATGAAGACGACAATCTAAAGTTGTTCATTTTGTGAACTTATATTATGTATTTATTTATGATCCCATTTACTCTATACAATAAAATATAGACCATGTAAAATACAAACACAAGATATTTTGGCTAGTGATTTCAGTGTCAGAGAGTAGTCATTTAGAAATATTTTTCTTTAGAATTTGTTGGCAATAAGGGAGTTTCTCCAAAAGACGATGATGTAGAATGATGCATTTATTAAAAAACAAACTTTAAAGCATATTTGATAAGGGTAGACTAAGATTATTCAAACTGAACCATTACAGGTAGGTCCTTAATGTGTTGCCACTAGAAGCTGAAGATGACTACTTTTTCTATGGTTTCTGAACTATATGGGAATCATGCATATTAATTAAAAACAACTTATAAAAAACAGTATTTATTTGGAAAATCAAAATTTTTTCACTTGTAATTATTTGAATGTATTCATTTATGCATTGTTTATGTATTAAAAAGGACAATGTTTTTCCATTATGAAAATCAAAAATCATTTTCTGATAGAGCCATGTGTAATTTACGTCACTGATGATTTACGGGGGAAATGGAGCCGCCATACAGTCCGGTATAACGAGCTATGACTAAAGACATAAAAGTACTCATTATAACACACTTGCTATAACTTATTAGTGTACATCCCAATCATAGTGAATCATAGTGCTGTGAGTATGAAAGAGAAAATTCCAGAATTATTTTGCAAATCTGTTAAGTGTCTTGAGTCTGAAAAAATACTTCATTTTTTTCCCAATCGCCAATAAGAGGCCAATTTACAGTGGACAACATAACATTTTTTAAAAATAACAATGAGGAAACATACATCCATGCCCTAGGTGGAGATAGAAAAATTTACCTAGTCAGGATTCGAACCTGCGACCTCCGAATTGGCAGACGTTACCCCACTGCCACCGAGGCCACATTATCAGAGGTGAAAGAATTCGTAAATAATAACAAATTTATTACCTGCACCATAATTACTCTTCAGACACATGTTGTGAAAAAACAATGCTTAGCGATCGCCGGCTTACAGCATTTCATCACCATATTTGATGGCATCGTACATCACTTAAGAAATCGTTCGTAATAAAAATTAAAAATAAGATTTTTCTCATGTTTTTATTTGATGCAGGCCAGTTCCATTGCTCTACCCACAGCCCTTCCACATACGCAGACATAAACAAAGAGTAAAGAAACAAGGGACACAAAACAAAAATCCCATGCCACTTGCTCGCTTTCCTGACTTCGCACCCCTATAAACTTCACATATTTCCTCTCATGCACTTCAAGTCGCAAAAACGAAAGTCCCTTAATTTTCTTCCTATTTCCACCGCACCACACTAAACACATCACGACCACAAAAAATAAAGGGATGAAATCTGCCAACCCAAATTTGAAACTTAGGAAAGGGATTTGTTTTGTCGATTCTCAGCCAGTCGCAGTTTTATTATATTCTGCACTATATTTTTTATATACTGCAGATTAAATTTTTTTATTGGTTCTTTATAATAGTGGACAAAGTCAATGACAATAATCCCTATTGTCTACCGATTCCAGTTTTATTCACTCTCTTACGTTGGCATGCCTGGACAATTTCAAACTTTTGGGATGATTACAAACCTTTTCTTACCCTTCCATCACTTGAATTTCCTCTTTCTATTCCCCAAGAACGTTAAGGTGTACTGACATATCAGACTCCGACTACACAGGCTGTCCCTGACATACAAGAATACAGTAAAAGTTCGCTATAGCGAGTATGGCTTATAACGAGAGTATCGCAATAGCGAGTGATTGTTTTGCTTTGGTTGGTCCATGTGTTAAAACGTTGGGAGTTCCGCCGGTTATTATGAGTGGTCATACCAGCACTATCGCTATAGCAAGTAGATTTTGCCGTGGTTGTCACTCGGGTTGCATAAATCTCAGAATTCAAACACTCATTACATTGTCATGCCTTGCGAATCTACATTGTAATGAAGACTTTATGAGAGACTTTGTGGTGATTTTACCAGAGAAAACTTTGTGGTTTTATGCCACAGACTTTCCTGTGGAATGACTGAACAACTTATCTTGGAATCTGTGTGCCAGTCTGTCATTTCCTGGTGCTATTTCGTCCTAATAGCCGATCGGAATAAAAGAACATATGGAGCTGTGAGCTAGACTTGTAGACAATACAGAAAAAGCCCATTTGTCTGTGTTGACTTTAGCAGGATGGCCAATCTCTTAACCCTCCTCGTATTTATGGAATCGTAATTGTTAACCGCAGGCCATACCTTTTTTATGATTGTTCACGAAACGTAGCCAAAAATAATACCGATGCATGACGTACATTAGTTACGAGTACATGAGTTTTGGTAATAATATTTTAAAATCTTTTTAATGAAACGATCTATTTTCAATGCATTTGCAGATGGATTGATACAACTTTATGGCTCATTTTCGCCCACTTTTGGTGCCATTATAAATGCCGAAAGAGGTGAATTTAAATGTCCGTCAGCAGTAACGAGTGTGCGTTATAACAAGAGATTTTTCTTCATTAATCAGCTCTCGTTATAGGGGACTTCTACTGTATTTAATTGATCTTATCTATATCTTGAGGAATTATTTAGTATATTTACCAAATATTCCTTCATTATTTTAATTCACCGTTAAAACACTCATTTTCATTCACTCATTTTATCTGGAAATACCTAATAACATATCTCCACTTTCCTTAGGGTTCTGACAGTGTTAAGAAGATGCAATTATAACACAGACATTGTTAAGAGGTTACTTGTGTAGATTTGATCCTCAGAATGAGGAAATACCTCTCATGATAAAAAGTTTTGTTTTGCATTACAATAATTCTCTCATCTGACTTATATTTTTTATTTCTTATTCTTTACTTTGCAAATTTTAACCTATGGAAGGAATATCCTAACCTATGTGATTTGCCAATTAGCAAACTAAGTTTCCTTTTAAAAATAAGCTTCCTACATATTAATCACCTTGCAGGTTGACTTAGCTGAACTGCAGCAGGAAGAAGTACATATTAGTAAACTGATAAAAATCGCCCGGCCTGTGAGTATGCCTGGAATGTCTGGTGACCAGCTGATTCCTACCAATGAATCACAACAAAGTGAAGATATCAAAGAAGTTGAGAAGACTTCAGAAGATAAGCATTTAGATTCATCTTCATCATGTTCCAAGAACATTTCTGAAACTGTACAAAATGAAAAAAATATGGTATGTGATGAGGATGACAATTTAATATGTAATTACTTAACTAATTTCCTTGGATGACAAGAGATTTTTAATATAATGAGAGGTGATTTAATTGCTATGCATGAAAAGATATTGCATACTTAATCGTGTGTGTATATTTCTAATTAGATCAATAATTAAATGTGAATTAATGGTATGAAATAGATTACAAAGTTGATTATCATAGAATCTACCTCTTGATAAATTATTATAATATTGCATGTATATTAAAATGTCCCTCTTGTTAAATTAAAGCACCATTACATATTATATAAGAAATATCCAATTACGAGGTTTGCTGTAATTTTTAAGAAGTTTTGAATTTTTTAGTGTGCACTGTCAATGGGATGAATGAATGAGTAAATATTTTTTATATGCCCTGGAATAGGTCCTCAGAGGGCAGAAAATATGAATATTAGGTTTTTAAGACTTTGTAGTGCTTATTACATTTAACTTACAATTATAAATTATACATAAAATGAAAGAGCAACTCAAACAGTTTTTCCTACAAGTGACCAATAAATCAGTTAGGAAGGTTAGTCGTGAATTAGCAATTCCAGTGATGTCTGTGTGGAGAGTAAACAAAAGTACAGCAGTATGCAAGTAAGATACAATATAGGTATCACAACTTTATAAAGTTCCCTATTATATGATATTTTATAACTACATTTTTATTTTTACATCTACAAAGCAGTACAATTAAATTTTGATTCAGTTCATTTTCTTAGTTTGCAATTTTTTAAATTTTGATTGGCAAGGAGTTCCAGAATGATGAGGCTCTTATCAAGAAAGATTTTTTGTATATATTTGTTATAGGAATCTTACTGAATAGGTTATCATGGTCAGATTTTGTGATCATGTTCCCTGTTACTGGTCTCACGGAGAACATTTTTTTAAGATACCCCGGTGTTTTTCTCCAGAAGAGGGAGTAATAAATGTCTCGAGCAGATATTTGCTCCTATATGCTGTGTTGAGCCATCCTTGTTTCTGTAGATAGGGTGTAATATGTTCGTCTCAGCACAGGTCAAAGATAAATCTTACACAAGAGTTTAGAATGATATTTTTGGTGTTTAAAGGTAGATAGTTTTATAGGTAGTTAGTTTTATAGGTAGTTAGTTTTATATATTGTACTAGATTATATTATCAATTGAACATGATTTGCATGATAAAAAATTTCCTGCCAAAATATACTGGCATACCACCCTGATGAATATATTTTTTTAACCATTCTAGAAAAAGAGTGAAATGAGGAAGCCAAGGGAAGAATCGTCAAGTGAGAGTTTGAAAATCAAGGGAGCTACCAAGCCTGCTATAAGCGAAAATAAAGATGATAGCAGTAAAGGTGAAGAGGTAGGAAAAGTGAAAACTGGTGTCAAAAGGAAGATGAATACGCCACCATCAGTGGATGAATCCGAAAAGGAAGAATTTGTGGAAGAATCAGTTGTGATGAATGAGAAGAGTGAAAACAGCAAAAGCATGGTAAGTCATTTCAATTAGTGAGTAGATTCTTTTCCATATCATCCAAAATCAACGAAATACCAGTGAATAAAAACCAATATAGATCCTGAAAATGATAAAAACAGGTTACTATTATTGTCAAAATGATATGCAGGCAGAAATTTGCACCAATTGATATGCAACCTTATGTACAATAGTACCTATATATCATGCTTCAGGAAATGTATTTTGACATGAAAGCCAAATGTTTTATTGTCTGTACAAAATATATAAACAGTAATTTGAACAAAAAAAAACAGTAACAATTGTATTTTCAAAGGCATTATTCATTGTTAATTGGTGATTGTGTTTTAACATAACCCTGAATTAATTAGATATTGAACAACTAAACATCTCATATTTAAAAAAATACAGTCATAGTATAGCATTTTCATCTTTGAGAGACATATTACCGAAATCATTGAAAGTGAAAATACCATGCCAACTTGTTGCCAATTGACCCTGGACACTATTGAATTTTCTCCCTGAGTTACAATGTTCTAGCTCACATCGTTTGTTTATAGCAGGTCTTTAAAAAAATGCATGTAGTATGTGATCAGTCCATAACAGAAGGATAATATATTTTTCTACAGACTTTAGATATAACGTTTCCCTGTGTACTGGCATAATCAGGTACAATTTGTAAGTAAAGGGATCATGATAGGTGATCTGTATATTTTATATGGTCAGTGTATTCACTATTGCTGAGACAGTTGAGTACAGAATCAACATCAAATTTTGCCAAAAGCATGCCAATTCCAGTCCAGACTTATGGAAAGTTGCAGAATATGTACATGTAGGAGAGTATGAGCCATTCTCAAGTTTTCGATTGTTTCAAAAAGTTCTGAGATGGCCAAAAAAGTTTTGAAAATGACCAGTGTCTCAGGAGACTGGTGGCCAGCAAAACTATGAAAATATTGAAGATGTGCTGTCAACTCTATGGGAAAATCATTGAAATGCCACCCATAAGTTATCCAAAGAGCTTAACTTCAGTTGTAGCTCAGTTCAGTCCATTCTTGCTGAAAATTTGGTTATAGGGTGCATGTCTGTCAAGTTTGTGCCAATATTACACTCACATTACCAAAAAGAAAATTGTTCAGAGATTGACGAAGAGGTTTTGAAGTTAGCTGTAACTGAATGGTATATCATGTTTCTATGACTAGCTCCCACAGGCCAAGTCTCATACTTCATATTGGAAGACTCCAAATTCTCTGAGACACAAAAAAGCACAAATGAGTCAAAGCAACTTGAAGGCACTTGTGACTGTTTTCTTCAACTGAAAAGGAATTGTTCACCTTGAATTTGCTCCTGGCCAGACAATGAACAAGGAGTACTACCGTGAAGTGTTGTGACATTTGAGGAATGCCATTCCTTGGAAAAAACAGAATTGCATGCATCCAGTGAGTGGCAATTCCACCATGACAATGCACCTGCCCAATTAGCTCAATCAGTCAGCACTTTTTAGCCGGATACAAATTTACACAGGTCAGACAGCATTGTGTTCTCTGGACCTCTCCCTAAATGACTTCTTCCTCCTCCTAAAAATCGAGTTCTGCTTGAAAGGGATAGGATTTAAGGAAATTGCAACTTGAAGAAAATCCATTGGAACCCAATGAGGCAAATGCTTGTTATACTAGAATATGAGTTTCTGGCATGGCATGTAATGGAAACAACATTGTATGTAAGTAGTTTGTGGCTTCAGAAATAGGCTACTTTGAAGGAGACTAGGTAGTAAATATATGAATAAAATTCACTGAGAAGGCCGTCACTTGGTGGAATTCCATAATGATAATGAAAAAATATGCTCATTTTGCTTGGATGTATTTCTAGAGAATTATTCAACACAACCTGTTTTAACGGATTACTGTCATCAGCACCAGATGATGATGGTAATCCGTCGAAACAGGCCATGTTGAATAATTCTGTGGTAATACATCCAAGCAAAATCAACATATTTTATTATTGTCAATAAATATATGAGTGATGTACATAGTTTTTTTTTCTGCTGGACTCCAGAATGATGTTTCACTGGTAATAGCACACAGCAACAAGTATTGCAGTACTATTTTTCATTGTCAATATTTGTAGGACTGTTTTAATATTACCATTAAGACAAAATTACACTTTTTTATTAATTGTTAAAATTTTAGTCATCATATTTAGGTACTATATTTTTAAACCATATTTTTTTGTGTAAACAGTAAAGTAGTGGATTTTTTTTCACATACATGACTATAGTTGCATAGCACTCTGGATTATACATATTTTTTTGATATGATTAAGGCCAATACACAATCAGTATGTTTAGAGTATAACATAGTAGACCGTGAAACATGAAGTAGTCCAGCCAGTGGACACAATTGGTTCTGGTACATGTAGCAGCACATAGTTCAATTAAATCATAAATCTGTCTAATCTATTGCCAATACGTTATACATAGTCATGTTTACCAAGTTTGACATACATGTTACATGTACACATTGATTGTGTCCCAGCCTGTACACATTGAATGCATATTCTGTTGAAAATTCTTAGATAATCACAAAACTTGACATTGCGGCACACCATTCAATGTCAACCATCAGTAGAAAGCTCCCTCGTATTACATTTGGAAACTATTGTGATTTCTTTTAAATCTTGATAAAACCTTCCTGGGAAACTAAAGGTGGTATAGGAATTTCCTTTTTTGCCTTATCATGCATGTATGAACTTTACACCATAAAGTTTACTTCAGTACATGAATAACTACCCTCCCCTACCTTACTCTTGGGTTCATGGTTTTGGTAGTGTGGTAATTGCAACAATATTCTAGACATACACTTTAAAGATATGGACATTCTCAATGTTTCAGGACTTATATGATATTGTTTTTTCCTCAGGCAAAAGTAGCAACAAACAATGTTGTTGAAGAAGACTATTCCATGTGGGTACCTCCTGAGAATCAAACTGGTGATGGAAGGACAAAACTTAACGAGAAGTATGGGTATTAGGTGGTTTTAAAAATGTGTTGCCACTCTTCTACCTCATGGATTTCTCATTGTAAATCCTTATATGTACCTTGTGCGTTCTTTTGTGTCCAGCAAAAGTGCTACAGAATAGAGAACCAGAAAATCCCACTTGGAGTTTCTCTGGAAGACCCAAATCATATGTGCATTACAATCAAGTTTTAGTAATTTATAAATTATTTTTTAAATAGATTTATCCTATGCTCAGGTAATACATGGCATATGTGTTTCACTGGCATTCAGTTTTTCTTGCATCAGATAAATAGTGTGTGTGATTAATGTTTCTGCTGACGTGAATTTTGTTTGTAAATTGTTAAATTTATTTAACTATTCAATATCAGTACTTTATTCATATTATATGGTTAGAAGTTTGCCAATTTTATCATTTTGAAATAATTTCTGTGAAAAGCTCTTTTTACTTTATTATAATGATGCCTAATTTTATTGATGGTTGCTAAGATATTAAGAAATTACATATATAATTTGGTTATTTGCATGTTTTTATGTTAAGACTGAAATATGTTTTAACATTGAATCATTAAATTATTATTTGTTCTTTTGATAAACTGGCATTAGCCTCCAATTAGTCTCAGTACCTCAGTTTATGTAATTGATGTAATGTAAGAAATTTCTTTGTACTTAATGCTGTGGTTTCTCATTAATAATTGATATTGTATCCAAAGTGTAAATATCCTGTCTACAGGCACTGGATAAATTTTTCCATAGATGTGATCGATAGGAATTTTCTTAATTCCACATGACTTTCAAATTACTTGTGAATTTTGTGCACCACGTCTATACTATCAAGAATTATTCAGTTTACTATTTGCTCAAACAAGGACTTGGCATCCTTCCATCATGGTGTAAATTGTACCTTTACATATATAGTATATCTTATTTCTTATGTATCTTCTTTTTGTTACGAATGAAATCTGTGTCACGTAATCGTTGAATACTGCTGCCTTGAGTCTTGTCACTATTGATTGTATTGTTACTGGTAAAGTACACTGAAAGTCATGGATTTAATTATTTTAAAGCATTTCCCATATCTCTTCTGGTTTTCTAACTGAGATGCATTTGAACTCACCAACAAATGTTGCTCAACTAATGCAACATTCAATATCATTGCCAATATCAGAATGAAGTAACTTTATTGCTAATGTTGCTAGGGGAGTTAAAGTATTCAATTTCTATTTTTGGAGTTGGGAAATACACCATTTGACTTCCTACAGTTTTTCTCCTTCCTCCACAGCAGCCTCTTGCCAGTGATGTAAACTTGAAGTTGTGAATAAATTATTGCATGATGTTTGGGAGTAACCTAATGTCATAGCTGTTTCCCTAATTTTCTCTTGTTGTTGTACAACTTTAAGTAGTTGTTATCCTAAGTGGTGTAGATAGTCATTGTCTATGTATTTTTGTCATTATTTTGTCTAGAATTTGTTCATATAGAAAGCTGGGGAAAAAACATTTGACTTGGCATTCAGTATTCATTTTCTACGCTAACCCTTATCACATGACTCCATATAATGTTGAATATTTCTATTTAGCACGTTTTCTTGGCACATGTCAGAGTGAAAAAAACATGGCATTGTTTGTCTACTCAGAAAATAATTTTTCTGTAAAACAATTCAGGAAATATCCCATTTTACCATGTTTTTCTGGAGTGGTAGGTACATATTTTAGTAAAATATACAAGCAGAGAAGTGAAATGAGGTAACAAAACTGAACAACATTTCCCAATAATTTTCTTTATGATTAATTGCATCAATTTCTCTTCACTGAGAGAAAATGCCTTGAAAACAAATAACTCAAGTAGTTCTTTGCTAAGCATAAATGATGAGAGATTAAGGCAAGATAATTGAAAATGAATTAATGTGTAATGTTGGAAGTTCTATGGCAAGTTAAGTTATGTTTACATAGTGATTCCAAAATGATTTATTGGTGTAGAAGAATGATGCAAAGAAGTGTGATAATAATATGAGGCTGATTAATCATACCAGCAGTATATTGAAATCTTATCAGGTGATGATGCCACGCTGTGGTGAAACCTGGGTCGTGAGTTTGATAAAAATTGTAAAATTGCAGCGTATTTGTAATTTTTAAAATTCAAGATGAAAGAATTTCACATAGTTAATCCTGAAACTATCACTGAATATATTGAAACTTTAACAAAGGGATTGGCTACCTATTTGGGTGGATGGGACATTGCTATCAAAATCGTTTGTTTTGCCATTAGTGAAATATCTCAATATTAAAAGTCCTTATCATTTTTTAATGAAACCAAAGGAATGAGAACACTAGAATCTCTGATATGATTGCCTTAATGGGTAAAAACTGATTCTATATGGTAGGAGTTAAACAATGCTAAAGGAAAAGTTACCATCACGGCTGAATGAAGAGGTTTTAGACTGACAGAATGTAAGATAGGATGAACAGCCAGGTATGTTACTAGGTACTTCAAATGGGAATGCTCATAATATGAGTGGTAAGTCTGAATATGTGAAGAACAACTGAAATGTTCATACACTCATTTTATGAATTCCTCAAGGAATTACACAATTTCTAGTGTTATTCAATATTTTGCAATATGTAGTCCTTTTAAAGATGATTATGTGTAGCCGGAAGGGGATTCACTCAACTGATTCTATTGTGAATACTTGTGCAAGAAATGCTGTGTATGCTAGTGCGATTGGTAGTTGTTATCTTTTATGAAATGAGATATACAGTAGTGACTAAATCCTCTTTTAATTTTAGGAGATAAAAACATTGGAGAACAATGAGATTATGATTAAATATTGTTTGGAAGTCTACTTCCAAACAATTATTAACAACAAAAAACGAAGAAGAGATTATGAATAAATATTGTTTGGAAGAACTTTATTACCTATAGAATGTAGGCATAATTAAAATTTGTTTAAATTGTTTGCAGGACATTAAAGCAACTTAAAATATTTATAGGGTCTGTATGATTCACTAGTTTACAAAAAGTAGTAATAATATTTTATTTGTCAGAGTGATCTACAAAGTAGGAATATGACACGTCAAAAGAAGAAGAGAAAATTATATGGGCTTTTTCTAAGTTGTCAATACTTGGGGTACTCTGTGTTAAGAATCTCATCATATTCTGGCTAATTTAGGATTTTATGTGGAGGCTTTTACTTGATTAAATGTTCATAATTTTCCTTTTTGATTTTTAAAGATTATATTGTGACCAGCCTTGCCATCTCATACAATTGGATTTTTAGCTGGTGCCAGAGATATGGTAGAGTATGTAAAATATGTTCACATACATCAGTTTATTATTTACTATATATAAGGCACAAAGTAGCTTTGTTTAACTTAGGGCTAAAAAGGAAATAAAAATTTGTGAATTTTCCAATTTTTTTAGCTTATGTACCAAGTAGTAAATATGTAATGGTGTAAACCTTGCAAATGTCCATTATGTTATAACTGCAGGTCTGTGGAATGTTGGATAATATCTATTGATGAAAATGGGTTAAAAATTCCAAGAAAGATGGTAGTACGGTAAAAATCATCTTTGCCAGGACATGAACCAAAAACTCCCACTTGCCTTTATTGTTCTTGATCAGGTATGATGGTAGCATACCTGAATGTAAAAGTTTATTTTACTTCATTCTACATATTTCATACCATAACATGCTTCTATGAGTTAAATGAATATTAAAGCACTAAAGAGTATTCACACATTTTGATGAGTCAATTTTATGTAAAACATATTTTTCGGTACACATTTCATGTGTACTATATCATCATCAAATACAAAACTTCTCCATCTTGACCTCATCAGAATAACTTTGGCTTGCCATTGAATTAAAATTTGGAACAATATTTTGTGAAGTTTAAGAAACTGTGGTGTAAGTATTGTGAATTTTAGATTTTCTAAAGCATAATCAATTTCCAGTAGCATTTGGGTGGAAGTCTGATCAAGTGCCATTTTTCATTAGTGATGCTCACCATAGTTTAACAACAGTACCCATTGAATAAATATATTGAAATAATTTAATATTGACGTTAGGACTAGGTCTAGTCCCAAATATAAATAGATATTAATGCATTTCTTTGAAAACCATGGTCTTGTGCATCATACCCATTCCCACATCAATTATGGGGCCATGCCTCAGCCACTAAAACCCTATTAACCACGCAAAAGAGGGCTGTTCACATCGTAACCCAAGAGAGCCTTGCAAATCCTTTTTAATTCAAAATAAAACTGACCATTCCTTGCCTCTTAATTTACAAATGTCTATGCCAGGTCAAAGAAAACCTTAGCTCCATCCATCAATATCACACCAAGGACAAACTGGTAGTTCCCCTGGGTCGGCTTAGAAAATCTAACCACTCTTAAAACTCGCTCTCTTTAATCTATTGCCTCAACAGGTAAGCAAGGTCAGTTTGTTAAGATTTGGAAAGCTTGGCTACAAACCAAAGCCTTTTACTCTATAAATGAATTTCTTGAACAAGAAAATATTGATGTTAAATTCTGACTTTGCTAATTGTGCTGTTTATATTTATGTATGAGTACTTTGTTTACTCGTATTATGTATTTTCCTATGTATTGTATTTCCCATATTGTATGTAACTGACGAAGACTATTCCACATATTTTGTTTAATGTCAAATAAAATTACTATTATTGTGGAAACGTGGGGAAAAACGAGTTGGAATTTGCATTTTAAGACCATGAATTAAACACGTTGCACACTGCGAACAAAGCCTATTTTTTTGGCATTCAAATTCAAGTGAATTAGAGACTTGAATTGAACTTTCCTCGAAGAGGTTCTGAAGCACGACAAAGATTATACAGAAAAATCGAAATTAATAGCACTGAATATTTTATGAACTTCCACACCTTAGTAGTTTTGGATATCTCTTCCAATAGGTATGAACATTAGGAAAGTAGAAACTAAAAAAATTTCAAGAGGTGATTTGGAAAAATTAATATTTGTATGACGACAAAATGCATGTAAATTTAGAAAGCTTTAAGTTGGCTCGCCACTTGGCTAAACTTGCCCTTTTAACCCTTAGGCGCTTCCCTATCCCCTCTCCGCCCTTGCCTATACGCTTCGGCTTTACTTAGTAATCGGCAATATTATTTCTTTAATGCGCAGACTTAGTTCTACGAAAATCAACCTTTATCCACCCTTGGAGATTCTTAATTGAAAACCATTAATGAGCCTACATTTTAGGAATAAAAAATGATTCTAAAACATGCCTCTAAGTTCTGAATATGTGGTTTTATTCCTAAAATATTAATTTCTGTTCTGTAGTTTCCATTTATCTCACGTCACTTGTTTATCTTCTTTGTGCCCCTTTAAATTATTATACATACACCCACTATACCGCACTTGATGCTTCCTTCGAAAATTCGCTGTCTGAAAGCGACCTTGAGGAAGCTCTGCGTCCGAGGATTTCCCACGCTCTGACCTTCAAAGCTTCATTTGCCTCTGTATACTGACCATCTGACTTTTAAGAAAAACGTCAAGTTCGCTCATTTACTCCATATATTGACCACCACGACCTTGCTTTAGTACGGTCTCTTTTGAAAACAAATGAATATCGAAATTGGCGCTGCGTTAGCAATCTTGGAGAGGGGGAAAATCAAAGTTATAATATCTCAATGGGGAAAATTGTTTTCTTCGAGTGTCTGACGTAAACTAAACTCCAGCGTACAGTACAATAGATCAAGATTTTGAGCTACACGGAAAAAAGCAACTTATTCGGCCTTGCATTGTTGGTCTTTAGTGGAAATGATCTTTATAATAGCATATATTTTAACCAAGTCAGGTTTGTTATTATTTTAAAATGAACAAATTCATTCGCATCGCTACGTGAATCACGGGTGAATAATAATCAAATATTCATCCATAATTTAAAATACAAATAAATTTATTACATTTACACTAAACACTTTAATTTAGATTGAAAGACAGGACAATTATTTCCATTATAACTTAATTTTACTCTAGTGATCGTAATTTTTATAGACTTTTAGGGTTATTACAAAAATTAAGTATGGCAAACATTTATAGAAGATCCATTTTTCCTAATATAATCCATTTCCCCTAAATAATAATCGTGTTTCACCTGTCACATTTGTGGGTTAAACCTGTACCACATGTACTAGTAACTAAAATGATTTATATCATTGATGACATCTTAATATACAATGAAAGATTCACTGCTAGAAATTAGACAGTCAACTACTAGTTAAGAGGAGTTGAGAAGAACAAAACCAAAAACTATTAGTGCCACTGTGATGATATGCTACATTAAAATATAAAAATTAAAAAAACATATCTAAAATTATGAAAATTTTATTTTTTAAATTGGCTATTCCAGAAATTATTAAACAAATCTCTGTGTCACTGACTAATCTATCACACAGCTGAAAATGAAGGTACAGCCTGATTTAATGTCACACAGCCACGAATGAGATATCTCACATATGTAACAAACATAGAAGATTCTAAAAAACACACATACATGATTGGTATTTGTTATTGGGGATAATTTTTGGTTGCACAACCACCTTCAGGTGTGGAAGGAAGAGTGATTGTTGAAGGGAGGGAAGAATTGGAAAAACAGTTTTAAAGGAGAGGTGACAACATTATGGTGAACAGCATTAAGTCCCAGAGTTTGAAAACTTTTTTCAATGGAGCAATAGTAATAGTTATTAATCATTTCGCACTGAATGACCGATTTATTGGGTGTTCATAATCATTCCCCCCAGTACGGATGACCTTTCTTTTGGTCATTTTTCCTTTATTTTGTTACAGCATTAATTAAAGTTTAATCAATAGATCTATTTAATAGGATTGAAGTTAAGAGTAAAATAAATAAATACGAAATAAAT
>WURS02209434.1:0-20210 GCA_011762765.2 Rhinocypha anisoptera | reverse complement strand
AAAATAAACTCCAAATTTTATGTCCGGTGATGGAAAAAATGTGGTCCGTTCCCAACCGCCCTCTCCCTACCCCATCCCCCCCCCACCACTCCCACCGAAGCACCGATTTGCGATCGTCTGTGTTACTCTAGAAAACTGCAAAATTTTCACCGATTGACGGTGAGCCATCACCGGATCATTATTTCTTACCAAATATTCAAAACTCATTATTAAATCGTAATTAGTTGTTTATGGATTTAGGGGGTTTGCGTCAATAGTGTCAAAAAAATATGAAAAAAATTTCGACTCGAAGCGATAATATCCGCAGGTTTTTTTTTATTACGGTAGTTTTCTAGGTGAAAGATTAGGCTCTCTCAAAACAAGATACGTTCTTTTAACTCCCTTTATTTTTGAGTTTCGAACATTGCACTCCCCCTTTCCAAATCTCTAGGGAAACTGCCTCTCCTACAGCGATGTGTGAGTTTCACCCGCCGCAGGGCTTACACGAGGAGCTACAGGACGTGCCTAATTAAGAAATGCATTTCCTGTTATCAGACGAACCTCCGAATTGAAAATTGTGGTTTTCCCTCTAAGCCAAAAATCGACTTGAATTAAAGAAAAAACTTTAATACTAGATACCTAATTAAGTTGCTCGAATCTGTAAGGAAACTGGTTTGTTCATTATATACATAAATAATCTGCCAAACTTTACAAATAACAAAGGAATTCTGAAATATTTTACATCCGCACTTTAGACATCCATTGAGCCTCCTATTATAGATCCTAAATTTTTCACGTAAATGTATAAAAAATACCGAGATGGTCAATACTCGTCGTCGTTCGTCGATACTCTCTACAGATCAGGATGATTTCATATACGCCCAGGGTCAATGAATTCCATCAGGTACACTAAAATAAAGTTCTCTAAGAAACCTTACTACAAGCTTCCTAATTATATTTCTTGTTGTCCCTATGAGAAGTAGTCAAGAGTGCTGAAAATCTCTCCATGATTCAGTACCTCAAGGAATAAAGTGGAAATTACGACGTCAATGACAGGAGGAGGATCTATTCTCATCATCTCCGTTCATTTCATGACAAGAAATGCCGACCTAACACAATCGGTGACACTGCGTGTGCATCCGTGTGAATTTCTGAATGTGGCGGGATCGCGGAATCAGGTTACGGATGCACCGACCCATTCAAGGAAGGGGAGCTCTAGGTCGTCAATGTCGAGTGAGATAACAGAGCGGAGGCGGTCCCCACGCCGGGAACCGCATTTGAAACCACAAATGCGTTTCCAGGGATCATACTGGCCGCGACCACCGTCTTGACATCCAAATCATTCCTCCAAGTGCAAATAGCTATTTTCTTCATCGACAAAATTCCGAAAAATCCAACGCATTGCTAGCGTCTGCTCATTTGTTTTTGCACTTTACACCAATATGCTTCCGAATGCTAAGTGAAATTCAACAGTTGAAATATTATGGTCATCATCCAAAGTTCTTGTCGATGGTACATGATTTATAATGCATTACTAAGGAAGAGAATCATCACGTACGCACTAGTTGATTCGCCAATCGGGGATTCAACGGAATGGTCTCGTACCGTTGGCCAAAACGAAGCTCCGTCATTCTAGGGGAAGGAATATGGGGAATTCTAGGGGAACCATCGCCATTCTAGGGGAAGGAATATTCTGTTACAAGGCGATAATTACGCTACCGAAACATAAAAAAACTTAAATTTTTACCTTACTCCCTTCTTATTCAAAAATCGAACATAAACACGTTTCAATCAAGGAGCGTGAATTTTTCACCTGCAAAAACGAAATAGTCCTGTATGTTCCAGGTTCATTTCATGAGAAAATGGCCAATAAGGCCAATGGATAGCTTGAATCCGAGTGAACGTAGCAAATGGAGGCTTAATTGTTTTCTAATTAAGGGAAAGGAGCTAACATGGACTTAAGTTACAAATAAACAAAATATTTTTAATATACTGCGGCGACAAGAAATTCCGTTGTATCCACACGTTCTCTCGTCCAAACACGCACACGCAGTCCTCCTTAAGATGGTTATTCAAACTTGTCGTGCCGATCGTTGATATACAGGAACCTATACAAGAGCAATTTCCAAGAAAATCGGAAAGTGGAAAGTCTTCACGAAAGTAATAGTAATTCCGACAAGTGGGTAGAAGGTGAAAGTTAAAGTGTTTCATCTTATATCGGGGTAATTAATTCCAAAGATTAATTTTAATGAAACCAGAATATTTTTTTAATTGACAAGAGCAGAAAATTCGGAAAATAGGTTCTTCGTTTTTCTCGAGAAACTCAACGTGTGACGTGTCCCCGAAATGCGTTCTTCCTTCTAATATTCACCGTACTTATGACAGCCACTGTTATGAAATTTACGCTTTAAAAAGTACATGAAGATGGTAAAATATTTTTTTGAATAAGATTACCGAGAGATAGTTTAAACATCTTGCTTAATGTTATAACATGTGTGCTCATAATTGTTACATAAATTACCATCCTAGAGACAGCATAAAATCTAAGTATTACATAAGAAAATAAATCATCCCATGCAATAATGCGTAAAGTCAAGTTTGATTTGGTATCAATCCTTAAAATACTATGGATTATTTAGTAAAAAAATAATCTAATCATGACTTTCATTGTAAAAATAAATGTCTTTGGATGAAAACTAAAAGAAAAATACAAAATAAAAACGCTTAAGGTAAATTGACAACCTATATACTAACGATCATAGCAGTTGTATCCATTTGATCATTGTAAATTATGCCACCAAACACCTTTCCCACGTGCTCCGTGCCATAACTTTCTTGAATAACCACCGTAACATCACAATGATTTGTAACCGATGAATGATAAGTATTAGATGAATCGATGAAACGCGAATCACCATAAAAAGATTCTTGCTTAGGTTATTTAATCTTAAATGGAAAAAGATTTATGTGAACAGGCGACTGGCTATAAGGGATGGGGAAGTGAGGAAAATCTTGCGTGAGTATATTTACAATAAAGACTTAAGAGCATCAGGAAAAGAAATGCATGTATAAAAAGGTGAATCTAGAAGAGCTGAACAAAATTTGTGAAGGTAAACGGCATGGGAGAGTTCCATAAAAGAAAGTAATTTTCATCCAACAACCTAAAATAAGGCTTTTTGGAACTCCACTAACGCGAAAAAAAACGGCATTACAAAGAGAATGTGAATTTTGAGGGGTGAATCATTCGAAAGGAATAGGCGGATAGGCACGCAAGTCAAAACAGTTATCTAAGGTTAATGAACGATGACTTTATGGTCATGCTGAAAGAATAAGCGGACGTGGTCAGGCATTGATCTGGTGTGCAAGACGTCGAGAACCACGTATTATGAAAAAGATAAGACTATAAAATTCAGAAGGCATACAATGGGGAAGTGAAAGCGGAATATTATTTAAATAAGCATAAATAAATATGGAAGCAGGGCATTGAATATAAAAAGCAATACATTTGCGGGAAAAGTGTACTGAATCTTCCTACCGGCAACACAATTGACTCCTAACTGGTTCTCATAAACTCTAAAGCTAAACGTAAATCAGAAATATTGAAAAAAATCTAACTATTCCAAGGAGTAGAAGCTCATATTCTGATGCATCAGTAAATATAGTAGATTTAGATAGAGTAAATATAGTAGGCCAGTTAGGGAAGATTAGCTAAAGAGAATACTGGTATATGGCATTATATTACTCTTCATTAAAACTTTAATTCAACAGTAACCTAAGTCCTACGGTAGGAAGTTTCTGTTTCACTTTTTGTAAAATTTCACTATCTCTAGCTAGGAAAAGGAAAATTGAACTTATTTCAGAAAAAGGAATCGAAGTTCGATTCTTCGATGAAAACTTCCAACATATATTTTATGCCTCCAGTTACGCTTCTTGGAACAAGTTTTTGAATTACTTATTGGCTAGGATGATATCTATTAACCAAAACTCAGACTATAAATCGGACCCAAATGACGAGACAAAAAGTATCAGGCCGACAGTATTTTGCCTAGCGCATGGGTGGGTAAACAGTGTCTCGTGAGCCAAATTTTACATGAATTTAGCTAGAAGTTACTTGTAAGTGGTTCTAATGCAAAATTGAAAATGTAAGTAAAACTATTATAGCTTTATTTATCAAATTAGGGCATACTTGAGGCTGAGGCTGTTTGGAATTCCATTAAGAGGATAGAAAACGGTATAAACACTAATAAAATAAACGGAAAACGAATCTATAAGTTTTTATTCCGTCAACTTGATTAAAACATTTTTCAGGCATGTGCGTTTTAGTGAAATTTCCTCGTTTGGAACAGATACATTCAACATTATGTGTTATAATATTACTGTAAACTTTATTCATATAGAAAAGGTATTAATGGCTATCAAACAAATTTTAAATCGTTGTGACTGACAGGTTTGATCCTTCCGCCTGGAAAGTTTGCCGACCTCTGGTCCAGCGCCTACTTAGGGCTGCCTTTCTGACCTTGGGCAATTTGGGACGACTCACTGTAAATATACCAAAGAGGGGCGGTTAATTTTTCACACCCGGTAGCATAAATTACGTTTTAGATACTCCGAAGGTTGAAGCCAAAAGTCCCGGGATACCATAGTCCTCACGGCAAATGTTGCATGACACTCGTACACGACTGGAGGTTTCATCTCGGGACCTTCAAGTCTTATCGGCGAGATCACGGCTTAATCGACGAATTTTTAACACCTTATTCATCCGAAACAACCCAGTATGATCTGTACTGTACGTGGATCATTCCAGATCAAGCCAAGTAATCTGTCTGGAGGTCAACAAAGAAGCATGCTAAACCTTGACGATACTCTTGACGTTAATTCCAAACGGGTCAATTTCCCGCAGGTAACTGTTTATATATATCTATAGATAAGTAACACAAGTATAAGATATCCATATAATTAATATATAAGACTAACTATTACCTTTTTGGAGAATTTATAAAAAATTCTTTAGCTTCCCCAAGTCCGTTTCCGGTCCGTTTTGATGACAATAGAGTCAATTTCAAGATATCCCGTTGAAAAATCATAATTTTTTACAAAACGCTGGGAATTAGATCAACACAACCACTGTCGGCTCAGAAGTCCATGATTCAACCCAAGAAAACTCCGAAAATCTCCCTTTGGATTTGGTTACACAGAAAATTATATTCCGTCCTGCAAAGAATGATCGCTGGCTTGTAGATACGAAGGAAAATGGTTCAGTTTCATCTGCCACCAACCCGGAGGGGCAAAATTGAAATTGAAAATCAGTTTAATAAACATTACCGGACATTTTTCAGCCCTGTAGGGAAAAACTAACATCACTAATACTAGGTATTGATCCGCTAATCTGTAAAAATGCCCATAGTTTTCCTGTGGGATACATTTATTTATATTCATGCCGAAATATTTATCCACAATGTAAACAGACATCGGAGTGAATTGATCGTAACATTTCGGTAAATGCATTGGCTTTCTCAAGAAGCAGAATTGGGTCCATTACTAGCTATTTACTCGCGTAACAACTCATATCTTCCCACGAGTAACGGCATCTAATTCACCGAGGAACATTTAACCGGCAGTGACTCTCTCGATATTTTATGGTTTTGTCGTATGCCACCCTTGATTATTTCCAACTGGACTGGAAGATTGTAAGGATACTTGCAACCATTTAATTCACTTTTTCCCGTAACAAAGGCAAGCCTGTAGATTTCACGATTTCCTTTTCCTGACTCATACTTGGCGGAAAATAACTGTCGGTAAGAACGAACATGAGCCATTAATCTGATCTCTGATTATTGATATTTGAAGTAGAATTTAGTGGTAAAGATTTCTCCTTCCACTAATTTTCTCTACAAATTTGGAAAGGTGTTTTACCCGATTTTATTCCATTGTCCTTATAATCAACGCTTACAGTGTACACGGAATCGAGGGATCGTATTCTTGACCATGAAAAGTAACATCCATTAGAGTACTTGCATCAACAAAATACGAGTTTTCTTTCGCTTTTTAATGAATTCATTCTTACACGCCTCAGATTATATCTCAAAAAATGGTAGTATTTGTCGAGTGCTTTGGATATTTCAAGTTGAAGGAAATTTCAAAAGGAGAACGAGGTCATTCGCAAGAATACGTTTGATGCATGCCATGTGTAGTAGTATTTTGTTTTATAGGGTGATTCGACGGCTATGGCCAGCTCGCACCTCTTCAACATCGTAAAAAAAAGCCCTATCAAAAAAAACAAAACACCAATGCCCTGGAAGCGACTCGAACCCGCGACCTTTGGGTTAGCAAGCGAGCGTGCCACCCACCGGCCGGCTAATCCGGTCTGTTTGCATGTAATGAATCAGTTGTTAAGTCTTCCGAGAGAATATATAAAAATTCCGAATTACTTCACGGTAGTATTTTTCCTTTGTAGTATAATGGTGTATTTCCCAGATAAAATGGCTTACATAAACTATCGGTACTACCAGTATACTAGATGGTACAAGGGACCAATAGATCTAAGTTCCCTTGGGCCCCTTCTCAGGGGGTCCAAGAGCACCAGTATTCTAATTCATATGAAAATTTCAAGTACAAAAGTTACACCTATGGAATGGGTAAATAAAATATACGCGACAGATAGTCCATCTTTATTCCTGATGAAATTAATAAATACGATTGAAACTTCCAATGCAATAAAATAAATATATACAGCATTTAATTAGAAGACAAAAACAGGGAGCTATTCCACTTGTATAATTAAGGTCTGGGTGATTATCACATAATCAGCAGTGTAAATAAACAAGTAACTGATCAAGCGCTTAGGGTAGTTTTTATCAGTCCTTTGTCCATGACTTGGACCTAAGTATGGAATTATTATTAAACACTAATTACCAGTCTCATTGAAGTCTCAGTAAATTATCAAATATCGATTAAGAGCATGTCCTTGAACATTGTCCGGAGGCTTATAGTATTTCAATTTACAGTGTCAATTTTCATTATCAAGTGACTGGGATCTGTAAGAAAATTGTTGTCGTAAATGGTTTCATAATTATTATTAATTAACACAACGACAATCTCCACACTATTTCAATTACAACTGACCATGGTTTATTTGTGTCATTATCAAGGTCGCAAAGCCACAAAATGTCGAAACCATGGTCGGTTGTAAATAGAGGCGTTTCAATTGAAGTTTTGTTTCATTATTAATAATTATGAACATTTGACATTTTCAGACTAAACACTATCCTAAATATTTAGATTGAAGAACTAAGTTTTAACCTGAAAAAGATTAAAAGTTTAAAATTGTGTAGCAATCAGATGCACACCCATGTACAATTCTCTTAAGCTAATATGCCATAAAATTAATTTTTAATCAATAAATTACCTCAACAAAAATGCATCAACACTCTGTACTTAACAGCCCTCGTCTAATAGAAGCTTTATTTGCGCATACGACATTAAGTGTCCCGTAATTGGTGGTTTAGTCACAAAGTTAGTCTTTCACTTCAAATTTAATGTTTCATAAAGGAAAAGATAATTCATCATTTGACTTATGGTCAAACATTGAACAATCCATGCGCCGAAAGAGGATTTAATCCCAGCGCGGTAAGAAAATTAAAAAAGCTGAATGGATTATTTTTTAAATTGGAGAGTACTTGAGAGGAATTCACATTCGTCGTGGTGGAACCGGAGTATATAATTACTCAAATGAGCACCGTCATGTTGTATCAGCAGCGAGTATGAAAATAAGTAATTGGACAAAGTAACAACGGAATTATTATTAGTGATACTGTGAAGAAACGTGCACCGTCACACAATACTAAAGCAGAAAATGGCAATTAATTCCACATGCCCAAACAACTTGCATATTTGGTGTTCCCATAAGCAAATACGTACACAATCCTAGATATCCTCTAAAAATAGTCGTTTCATCGAAGGATTATACCTAATCCGAACAAAACTTTTCCCGATTCAAAGTCGAAATGGGAAATAATAAAATATTAAGATTACGTAGCTACAGATGTTTTATAATTTTTCATTTTAGATTCGAATGTTCATCAGCAGAAAAGGATCTTTTTATAAGGATACAGAACAAGTAAATGTTATCAAGTGTAATTTTATTTTCAGTATCAGTTGTTGCAACCTCAACCCAGTAGTTGTTTCAGTATTGCAACATATGGTCATGAAATTTCCACTATAAGAGAGTATTAAAATGTATAGTATATTTTTGGATTTAAATCAATACATTTTTATGTGTTTGGTACGAGTATACGCGTATATAATATTATGCTAGCTTAAACTTGTAGAACAATAATCCTTTGGAAGATCCTTTCACTTGACCCGCTTCGTTTTTCTTTAGTTTCTTTGGTATTACATAACTTTCTGTATTACCTGCACACAATGACCACTTAATGGAATTATCTTGGACTAAAAATTGTTCCCATTAGGTTTCTTCATATACAAATATCAATATTATTACAATACAAGTTCCAGTTTTACTTTGAGAATAAAATCGGAGTTTCAAATTCTTAAAACCCATAGGTCCAGCTTACTCTGTCTAGAGATATACTAAGTTGGAAATAACATTCAGGAAATAGCGTGAATTAAATAACAAAAACAATACTACTACTTTGGATTTTTAATTTTACTATAATAATTAACGCTGACCGGGTTATACGGGTAACGTGCTCGCCGGATAATCCAAAGGTCGTGGGTTCGAGTCCCGGCCAGGGCATGGGTGTTGCGTTTGTCCAGATCGGTTTTTTGTGATATGAGGAGGTGCTAAATGACCACAGCCGTCGATGCACTCTATAAACAAAAATACTACTACTATACCAATTAACATGTAAAGACAACTTACTGAAGTTTTTGAAGCTTGATTGCTAGTTATAATTAAATAGGGACTGGCTAAGAGTAAGAAATAAAACGAGCTGAAAACTTACCGCCACTTCCGTGGAAACTCTCGCAATAGCTGCGCTCTTCCCATGAAAAAGGCCGATAGAATTCTAACATGTATTTCATAGAACAATAATCAATAAACAATAAAAGGCTCAATTTATCCGTTTAGAAGATCACCGATGCCGTCTTTTGGTATTTATGAAACGTCCATTCCGGAAGCCAAATTCATTACTCAATGATAACCAATAAATTTATAAAAGGAGATATTGATACATGACGCATTATTCTCATTCACTCCGACAGCGTATTACCAAATGTTACTCGGTTAACCTGATGTGCAGATTTTGTCTCACTCGAATTTAAATGCTTGCGGCTAAGAATTAATAAGGGTTTTTCGAGGATCGTGAAATCCCTTCGAGATCTGCAATCCGAGACGGAATGCTCTCAGGTTTCCCTGGCATTCCCACGGCGTTAGTGGGAGTGCCCTCCAGCGGTGCTCGTGAACACACAACCTCCCCCCCCCCCTCCTACGTCCGAACTGAGATCACCCCCCACCCCCTTCCCTTGATGAACGATTTCCGACTCATGTGGAGCAGACATTCTGTTCAAACCACTACCCCATGGTCACGCCTTACTCCCCATCCAACACCTCAGCAAAACGAAAGAGTAAAACAAAACAAGAAACACCCGGTACTCGGCGTCCAGGTTCTGGACAAAAGTTCCCACGATGAATAAGTGCTGAGTTTCACCTACATCTGCATGTTGACACTCAAGTCGATTCAAGGTCGTGAAACGAAGATAGCTCGATCACGGTAGTTGGTGATTTTTACCACGCAGTGGGTAACATTTCATTTACAAATGTGCAACGGTGCAAATGGTGGTCATATTTGTTTGTTTATTACTGGTCATACCACGATTCGTGAGGGGAAAGTATGCTTCATGTGAGTGATCGTCCAAATTTTAAGTAATAGTTTTTCCCCCGAGAATGTTCCCACTTTCGTTCTGAGAATCTCAAGGGTAGTATCTCTCTCTCTCACACACACTCTCTTTGAGCACCACACCCGAGAACGTCATTTAATCAAGTTCGTCAAGAGACAAGGTTACATAATCACTGAATACATTAAATAGTGGTGAACTGATATTCCCACCTTGGCAGAGAGGAAATATGTCGATAATACTGCTTCACAACAGTATCTTCGGCACACCCAAGGGAGAGTTTTTTGGTCTAAATTGTCACTCTCTGCGAATTTTCCTCGACTTCTCGGCCGGCGACAAAGACAAAAAGGGGTTATGTTCATTTTGTATCAAACACTCCACTAGATTCATATCTCAGTGCTAAGCCCTTTTGGTTAATTAAATGCCCAATATGTCTTTAAAATGTTGGCTCTCTTTAATAACCTAGGTTTATACTTAAAATATCTGATGCCTCCTGAATACAGTAGTTACAGTTGCACTATCACTGCAGTAAGTCTATGAAATGTCAAAATAACCTAGTTTATGAAATATTAGCTTTGTCATAAGTATAGGCAATAAATTGACAGCGTTAATTATGAAGCTTTAATTCGGTGCTATATCAGCAGAATTTAAAAGAGTAAAGGTCATGTGAGCAAATTACTGTTCATAAAATCAACGAAAAATATAGCACTTTAAACTTTATCGTATAAATAAGAGCTACTTTTCATAAATGATTTAATGAAACAATGAAGAGCGTGCCTCGGGTGATGGAGTAAAGATTAATGCTTTTTAATATATCTATTAACTTACGATGAAGAATAATGGTTATAAATACGCCCGTGGGTATTATTTTATACGCACATATATGAAGTGTATTAGATAAGTGGGAATATGGTATTCTAAGCTGCATTTTCGCTTTCAACTTGAAGAACTCGCTCATGAAACGAATCCCATGTACTGTGAGACTAAGACACCTTTGAAAAATCTCTTAAGTCTTTTCAAAGTTTGCATTTTATCCGTGTAGCTGCGGGTGTGAAGTATAGGGTCATAGTTTAACGATAGTGAAAACGCGAGTCGTTGGGATAACTGCCTGAGAGATATCGCGCTTCACTGCGGACAGGTCGACAAAAAACAGATCCAGTCGGAAGAAGTGAGTGGGCGGTTACGAAGAAACCGTCGGCAGAATGTCACTGGAGTTACTCGAGCAAACGAGAAAATTTATCGGGGCTAATACGTTCTTATGTCAGTTTACAATATGAGGTCTTAAGGCATTAATCAAAGAGAGAAAATCGATCGAAGGGGAGCTCTGGTCTACGTTTCACGAATGGAGTTCAAATAAAACGAATTCATTAAAAGTTCTTCATTTTGACATGGGGGTAGATACGGAGCATTTGACTTCGAAACGAAGCAGGCACACTAGTCCAACAGTTTTGGAATATGAGCTTTTGTTCCTAGACGAATACGAGAATCACTGCTAGAGAGAAACATTTTCATGAAAATATTGATGGACTACTGGGCTACAAGAAAAATATTAATTAAAAAACATACTTCCAATACCATTAGAGGTGACATGTCCACTGATGTGGGGAGATACTTCGAGCCGAACGATTTATTCGCCTATATTTACTATGTCAAAGAAGGGGCATTGAAAATACTAAAGATGATTTGGTGCCAGAATGGATTTTGGAGGTGAGTTGTAAAAGAAGAATCCGAGTTAAAGAAAATAAGACTGACCAGGACATAACTTTCCCAGTATATTATAACGCATGCATTAATAATGGAAACAACACGGACTACTAGAGGAAAAGGGAAATGTGTTTTTCCACTGGTGCCTTAGGGAGAGACACCCTAGAGGTAGACGAAAGGTGGTATATGAGAAACGGACAATGAAGAATGGTTGCGTCAGGAAGCACGAAGGCAGGAAGAAGTTGGAAGGTATGAGGAGCTGCTTAAAAAAATAAATCTTCGAATTAAATCCATATGATGATGATGCCTGAGTAAAATATTGTATTAAACGCTGTTAATTATGTTAATAATTTATGTGAATATTAACATCTTTATCATGTGAACACAGCAATGTTTCGAAGTCTTCAAAGAAAAGCCAGTTCGTCGAATCAAACAGTAGTAGTTGTATTTTTGTTTATAGGGTGCTTCGACTGCTATGGTCATTTCGCACCTCTTCAAGTCACAGAAAAACCCATCTGGACAAACACAACACCCATACCCTGGGCGGGATTCGAACCCGCGACCTTTGGGTTATCCGGCGAGCACGCTACCCACCAGGCTAACCCGGTCGACTTCGAATCAAACAGTTTATACGAAAGAGCACAGGTTTTAACCCGGAGGTCGATTTCATGAGGGCAGAGTTCGTGCATTACTACTTCCAACGACGTGTGAGATCCATATATTATGTTAAGGTTCAGTTCTTTTCGCCCATGGTTTCTAATTAACATGATGTACTCAAGAAATCATTCGGCTCGGGAGATCCTGGAGATGGGGGTACCACGAATCTGGGTTCTTTATTGTCCACTGAGCGACCTCAAACAGCGCCAGTGCAAAATGTCAATGGATGACCAGAATGTTTTTAATTTTTTGTTCATGCATTAAATTTAATAAGTTTATATATTCCTTAAAAGTCACATAAATGTCACATAAATGATTATAGTACGCCGGACAAACTAAAATGTCAGCTGCGTATGATTTTCTTAATCTGATAAGTAAAATCAATTTCGGAGAAAAGAAGAAGTTCCCACACTTCATTTCCCTTGTGAAAAACAGATTTAATGCTGCTTACATGAATGACCGCTTCCAAGTAAGTGGATACACGGAAGACGCAAAATTTAGGCAGCCCCTGTTACGTCAGATCTTTTCCAATGAATGTGAAAAAATGAGGCGATCGAATTCCAAAGTAAATCACTAATATTTCTGGAAACACTCCCTTATTCACAGAAAATTTTCCGGCTTTTCTGTAATATAACAGTATAAAGCCCATTTCCTCATTCACGCAGGTGCTTTATCTCATGAATAGCTGAGGTTTAATAACCGCTATAAATTACGGAGCTTAATGAGAGTGACTTCCTCATTAGAGTACGCAACGCTTTTACTCGCAATTAAAAATTTCTTTTTACATATGGAACAAATTCTAATCTTTACAGCAATTAAAATAATATTAGAAAAAACAGTAGGCATGATAGTATGCGGCGTCAATTTGTGATAATGATGGATATCCACGTTAGTTAAATAAGAAATGCCAAGTCAATTATCGCACTTTAATTAAAAACCAACAATGATTTCGAGCCAGTGTGCCATTATCATTCCTTGATAATGACAAAGTGTGTCTAAACCAAGGGTTGTTTTTAATTAAAGTGTGACAACTGACCTAGTATTTATTATTTTAATAACATTGAGAAGAAGAGTAAAAGCAGGAGACCCATTAAATACATCTCACTAAATCTCGTTCGTAGAATCCACTACTACTCAGAGAGATGTCTCGAATAAAAATATTAGAGCAAAAGGGCTGTGACTATGACATAAAATAGGGGAAAATTAGGCAATAGATTTACATTACACATTACTCTGGATTCTCAGCATTAACTTCATGTTTTCTGCAAAAATGATAGAAGAGTTTCTGATTTCTATGGAATATAAAGTAATGAACTTTTCTATTTATCGGCATAGGCCATTCATTAAAAGATATGATACATTTACTGGTTTTAAGAATGGTCGATCTAAATTTATATTATTAAGTTACAACGGAAGAACAATATTTCAATGATGCATTGCTCTGTTGCAGTAATTAAATCATATTCTTATCGGAAAATTTAATAAGTTTGTTTTCAGTATAGTAGTTTTCATTATATTTACGACTTCGGTGCTTGAGAAAAGTATCAAGAAAGACAGATACATCTCGAGGCACTGGAAAATTTCCTGTAATACATAGTCAATAACATAGGAAATAATGATAAGGCTCGAGGCGCACTAATTACAAGGAAAATCTGAGAGTCAAGCGTTAATAACTCACGGTGTTTTAATTTAACTGATCGATTAACGCCGGAAAATATAATGCTTATATGTGAAAAAATCTTGGAGCGAGTTTATAAATATTATGACTTTATAACGAAGTATTCGGTGTACGTAAATATGCTGTTGCTAAGAGACTTCATTTCTCGGTTTCAAGCTGAAGGAAACTATAAAATTCGAATGAAGTCTTGTAGGAAAATCTCATGACGAAATCTCAAAAACCGAATTGAACCTCCAACCTCAAAGTCAGGCATAAAAGATACGTACACCGCAGATGTGCTTAATTTAGCTCTGTTATTTCAGCGTTGACTCAAGGAAGTGACTAGCCTTTCTTCTTGTCTTTGCAGGTGAAGGCGTGGCTGGTGATGCACAACCCTTCGACTACACCGCTGGTCCTTATGGTGAGCAAGAAAATCTTGGAAAACGCTTATGAAAACGGAATTGCACAAGCATCTGGAACATATTGCGTTTCTGGGAATCCCCATGGATAGCCTTCAATTACTTTTTGATTTGGCTACTTAATTTATGAACCATGAAACATCTCGGTAAAAAAATCAGCAAGAAAAACTAGTTCTCAAAAGTGACGGAAACCCTAAAACGTAAAAAAAATGGTACAGTGAATAAAAGTCGAATTTTGGAGCTTTTGAAAATTATATTAAAAAGTTTTTCATAGATAATAGTTTAAATGCACCGATGCAGGTCATTTTTCTTATAACACAATGTTTACAAAAATTAAGTAATAATTTCTTAGATACGGGGATCAAAATACTAAAAACAATATCTCTTTTACACATATACCGATACATTCTGGAATGATAATTTGACTATTTTTGTACGATGAGGGACATATATCGCAACCACCACTATTAACTTATTTCGTTAAGTTTCTCTTACACTGATATATTAGAGGAAAGACGTGAACAAGACCGTAGTGCAACGATGTCTTGAAAGTCGGATTTTCAAAAGGTGACCGGTGTGACTCCCTGCAATGATAGATTTTTCACCGGTGAGCTGCTACGATGCCACCGATGCATTTATGAGGAGCAATTCATCTTGCATCGAATAGCTGTTTGATGAGGTGCCTATCCACTTCCTGAAAGAAGCGACGCTTTCGGCAATACCCAATACCTTTCCTACCTAAATGATTTTAATAATCAAAGCATTTGTGCGCTCAGAAGCTGCCACTACGAAATTATTTGAGGCAGTTTATTTGTCGAAGTTTCGAGCTTCTTTCAAATCACGTGACTGATAGCTGAATATAATTTACGACTTTGATTCGAAAAGTTTTCAAACGACTGAAATGCATTCATTCTTTTAGTTTATTGACGAAAGAGAACATATTATGAATTATGCACTTTTATATATAAAATCAGAGCAACATTATGCCATGCAGATCGCCGCATGGGCATGATAAAAAGAGCGAAAAAATATCTCAATGATTATTCAGACGTTTAGGAATTACATCATTAATTTTTATGAAGAGTTTATAAAGGATAATAATTGAATTAGAAATATTACGAGAGCTGGAAACTAATTCTTAGTGTTTTTGAGTGGTAAAAATGAAAATGTGAGCTTAAATTTGTCAATTTTGTATTTTTACGAGTGTAATAACACGCATATTTGGTGGTATTCTTTATTCTATGGTAGTGTTCACTATTTTTTTATATTTTGGATGAGAATCATTCTGAAAGTCCATTTTTAAATTGGTTATGAGACATATTTTTCACGGCCTCGCCCTTGAAGACGCCGACCCTTCACGAAAATGAGTTTATAGACAAAAACAACATCCATGCCCTGGGCGGGATTCGAATCTTCGACCTTTGGTTTAGCTGGCTTGCGCTCTACCCACTAGAGTTACCCGACCGGCAAATACCAATTATATCGTATAATAACCTATTAAATTTTATTTAGGTTTATTAATCAATCAACCTAAAGTCTGCGAAATTTACCAATCAAATCCATTAATTTAATCTCTCGATAGGACTAATGGATGTTGTGTTTGTATAAAAAATAACTTTCCTACATGGTTGGAATCAGAAAGGTCATGCGCCCGTAAAAATATGTTCAAAAACCAAGTATCAAAACGACCCCTAGCATAATGGGAAATATGCTTAAGAGAAAAGTTACGAAAATAGCGTCCTCTATTTAAATAAGAAACTTATGGTTTTGCATATTTATTTAATTGTATGATTTATTTGTTTTTATCTACGTCTTTGCATGATTAGTTTCATTCGTGTCAACTACATATGTAAAACAAAATGCTCCGTTCCAACATTATAGTCCTTTGAAACCAAGGTGCGTTTTTCTCAAGAAAGTTTAAGCTTAAGCCTTATGGTTCAAGAAGATACAAAAAATAGTTTATTTCCACTCGATATAAGATTCTCTAGTATTTCAATTGGAAAATACTTAAAATATATTCAACTTACAAGGAAAGCTTATGCAGCGATCATTAGCGAATACCACTTATGACGTTATAAGAGAAAATATATGAGCACAGAATGACCATACTCTGTAAGGAGATTTAACAATCGATTTGTGTCATGTTTCTCCCTTCAAAGTTGTATTTCGTGACATGCGCAGTAAATTCCGTTCATAGTAAAAAAGACTTCGTGCAACACCTCAGACAATGGCGTGAGAATTGACTTTCGCTTCTAATCTTTCCTTCCTCCTCCGTGTCATGAAATTTAGCAGAGTCCTCAATCTATAGTTCTTCTATCAGACAAATTTACAATGGATACTTAAAATTTTTTACACTGTTTATAGATTGCCGATGATTCTACCGGATGATTTCCTTAATACTAATTTGAGGTTACTGAGTTCGAATCCATTCCAAGACAAGGGTGTGGCTATGGAATGCAACGGCGTATTATAACTGCGTTGTCACTGTGAGCGATCCTCATCCGAGAGAGCTCCACCCAATGCCAATGGTCATATACCGTGTAGAGATCTCTCCGTTACAACCAGTGGTCTACAGCACTACTCCTCAGTGGTCACCACCAGTCTCGGTTTCTCTCCGTCGCCCGGACAAAGGTCAAGTGAATGTCGGTGGAGGTAGGCAGGATCTGCATGTGATCCACGAATTTCACATGGAATTTGATTCATCGACGAGGGAAATATAAAGGGTCCATCACGAATCGCTCTTAATCACGTCCACTATAAGCACGAGGGACTTTCGATTGCGCTTGCGTGATTGGAAAGGTGCGCCACGTTGGTGCCCTTCGTGACGAGAAACCTTGCTGACTCCATAGACAATCGCACGCCCCGTGCCGTTTCAACGGGGGTTCGACCATTCCTTTCGATCAGATCTATCCTCATGTTCGATTCCTTTCCCCAGTTCTCCTCGGCACTTGAAGAGTGCGTCCCGCGGTACAGCTACGATCAATCACCCATATTTTTCTCCCGTCGTCGAGGAATGTGAACATGACTTGTCCTTCCGGCGTGCTCGAATCTTACTACTTCGAGTAACCCATTGGTCCATCATGACATAGAATTGCATAAGATTTCCAAGATCTCTTTTTTTCTTCCGTCAACACTTCTTCGCTATGGGTGATCCTTGGCATCTTCAATCACTCCTGGTCGAAGGATTGAAGGACCTCAGTCAAACCGACTGATACAAAAATGTCGTAATTTTACCACATTTTTGTATCAGCACATTTCCATCGCTGCCGATATGTTTCTGTTTACAATGCTCTTCAGAACTCACAGTCGTAGTAAACTCTGAATAGTGCTTATTATAACATAACAATTTCGCGATTATCGCAGTTATTAGTAAGATATAGGTTTTTTATGGCTGGCTGATGATATATAGGTTCGGTAAATTTAAACTTCAGAGAGGTAATAGAATAAAAGGTCCAGTTTCAGACAATTGTGGTATGTAGAAGGAGGAAGAAACCATTAAATAACATATAAATCAAAAGGACTAGAAAAAAACTTTTTAAATAACTTACATGACGCAGCATAGGGGTCATGAATTCTATACAGCTGTCTATACACTGCACAGCCATCGGTCACTGACGAGGTTTAGGGATGTTAATGGAATCCCTGAGTAATGAAGGTCTTCACTTTTCATCATATGTTCAGTTTTTTAGAGCACGATCGGAACCCTCTTTAATTGTTTCGAAAAGAAATTCGTTGTCTCAGGCGTAACTTTATGGAATTTGCTAATGATGACATGTATTGATGACACCAAGGTTGTGTTAGGAAATAATATTTGTGTGGAAGTACCAGGTGTTTCTCTCATTTCAATATGATTTTAAAAGGATAGAGACGCCAAAGCAGATGTAGCTCAGGCGCCAGGGTGCCCGCCTGCCTTGATTCGACCATATAATTAAAGTTACATGCGTAAGAATATTCAAATAAAATTTATATTAATGCGTGAAATGCGTGATTCCCTGAAATCATCAACGAGCGACCTGGAGATTCGAACTCGGCCGGAGTCAGCTGAATCGAAAGCGGAAGTACAGAAAGCGTCAAGGTTAACAGCCTTGATAGGCGCACTTCGAAGCTAAATCATCGGAGCATAAAGTCGCTTGAACCCAAGGGATCACTTGGGGGGGAGGGGTGGGGGGAGCGATGGCTTGTTCCGGAATCACATCTCATGGGATTTCCAGTGCTTCGGGAAAGATGTGATAAAGACGTTCAAACAGGGAGGGTTTCTCAGTGGGGAGGCGAAGGTTGAGAACACGCCCAGGACGCGACGATATCAGCTTCCTTCCTCGGGGAAAAGAGGAAATTCGGTCATCAAAAAGTGTCGCCGACTCTCAACTCAAGACGACCTTGGCTAATCTTGGCTTACGTGCCAGAGACCAGATTTCGCGGCCTCTGGCCTAGAGATACTAAATAGAATGCCGATCGAGGAAAGATATAAAAGACTTGATCATTCAAAATGAAATAAATCGAACGAGAATAAAGCAGATGTCCGCTTTGCGTAGTTTTCTATTCATGCATAATACAAATAAATTAAAAAATCAGCCCAATTCCTCGTGATTCATAAATTCGACTCACAGCTTGCTTGCAAATATTAATTTATATGACGTGATCACTATGACCCACAGCATCATAGCGGTGATGCACATAAAGGAAATAAAGTAAAAGTTTTAAGAGGCAATTTCACTTGCTCACTCTTTAAAAATGTAATTGTTTCTCCTTTTGTGCATCATTTCGAGGAGTCACTTTATGAAACTTTTCCATGACGTAAAGATAGAATAATTGTTTTTCTTTCCCCCAAAAAAACAGGAAAAATCAATATGATCAAGCTCCGTAGGGAAATGCGGAGCAGGAAAGATTCTATTCGATCTTCACGTTACCACTCCCTGGGATGGTACGGTGAAATTAATAAGTTATGTTGCTTCAGCACTAATTAATTTTTTCGAGGATTTTTGGAAAATATACTTGCATATATAATAATAATGTGTTGTCTTTATTGATCGGGCGAAATTAGGACCTCATGTTCCTCTCTTACATTTATCCTTCGGACAATTACAGTTTTAAAAACACTCATACCCGAAGCGGGACTCGAACCCGCGACCTTTGGGTTAGCTGGCGGACACTCTGCCCACTAGTCTAATCCGGCCGGCAAAGATATGAGGGGAATGACCAAGGAAACAATATCAACTATTTTGCAATTACTTCGAAATGTCCCTTACCTTCACGATCATATATTTCCGCGCCTTTTGCCTCTGAAGGTATTTATTTTTTTCACCAATTCCTCACAATAAGATGCTTCATATAGCCATAAAAGTTCTTCTTGTCGAAATTCCTGCTGTTGCGATATCTTGGCAGAACACATATTGTTCGCCTGAATTCCCATTAAAATCACAATGCACTTCAATTAACCTCTCCGGCTCCATATATCGAACGGAAAATCTCCTATATATGGCACGCGGCCCTCTTTCGAAGGGGTGAAAGTGGGACATGTTACCTTGGAATCGGTCAAAAGTGCTGCAAACCACCGACCCATAAGATCGAGGAAGGAGTTTTGAAAAAAATGTTATCATTTTTTTTTTTTAACCGTCGGAACGCGGCAACCATTTGAGGCGCCGAGAGAGATAGCCACACTCGGTCACGTACCCACTTCTCTTTTGTAGGCTGATGGAGTCACGGGCGACACTCGAAAATATCCCCATGGTCAAAAACGCCGTCCGGGCACGAAGGGGATTCCGCTTCCAGGCAACGGTCGGCCACGGTGCGCGGTGCTACGTGCGCGGCGATGCGTGGTGCAAGGCGAAGCGGGGGAGGAGGGGACGCCGCCGGAGGCGGGCGGGGGGGCGGTGTCCGGTAGGGGGAGAAAGAGGAGGGCGCGGGCGGGGAGGAAGACGGGCGCCCGCCCCGTCGGGCGG
>WURS02209106.1:0-20212 GCA_011762765.2 Rhinocypha anisoptera | reverse complement strand
TCTATCTAACGAAGTTGGTCACGAGGCCAAATAAACAAATATTCATATTATTATAAGTAGTATATTTATATTTAGTATACTATTATTATATATAAACACACATAGAAAAAAGCACTTAGAAGAGCCACGGCCGCAGGAGAGAGTGAGAGAGAGAGGGGGCCATTAGCACGGATGACGTCACTTCCGACCATCACCCAAAACCTGAGCGGGGCGCCATGGGCCCAGGTAAGATCTCCCTAACCCCCATTCTCCATTTCCCGGTTTGTGCCGAGGAGATTTTTGCACTCCCGCGAATTAACCGCATCAACATCCCAAAGCTCCCTTTTTTGAAAAAAAATAAAACCCCGGACTAACTGAAACCACGATTGTTGCCCGTGTGTTTGTCGCCTGGACAACGGAGATAGTCTCTCTGCCTACTCTTTGTTGGACTCTCCTTAGATTTTAGCGGCCAGTTCCTCCCTTCCTTCCTTCACTCCATTCCGGACCCTGCTTCCGAAGTCGGTCGGTGTTCTTCGGTGAGAAGATGTTGTCCTACGTGTGCGATAGGCGTTGAATGGCAAGGCGAGACCGTTGCGAGATCGGCCTTGGTGTGAGTGGGCCCCATTTGATGATTATTTCGCGGTAGCAGCGTTGCGCGATAAAAGTGTAATCACTTCCCTTGTGACCGCGAAAAGTTACATTTGCCATATCGGTCTGGGGCGAGGCGGCTTTATGCCGCGGCTGAAACCTCTGCCCCGTGGACGGCGTAACATCAAAGGCCCTAGATATTCACAAGAAAAGTTTTCGCGAAGAATTTCCGTTGCCATGAATCGAGAAGAACGAGGAATAAAACACCACGTACTTATTTTGCTTCTATTTGAGTTCGGGACGTTGATCCTTTTCGTTCTGACTAATAAGCGTTACCTTTGATGTCCACGTCCGGGTTACTATTTGTGGGAATGTGGATGTTGAATTTTCTATCAATTGGGTGAGGTTACCGTTACAAAAAAATAGCTTGCTTAACGAAACAGGGTCGGTAATGATTTTTCATTTTGAGATGCTGAATCAACTGTGCTAATTTTTATTCCTCCCCCAAAGGGCTCCACGCTGCTTAAATCCGTCTTATGTCGAGCATGGTTTTTGTCTACTGGCCTTCCTTCGTCTTGTTTGTTTACTATGCCATCCTTGTGTTTGCCACAGTGCCTAAGTATGTGTTTGCCTTGTGTGATGTCTATTCCATCTTAAAATTTGGTGTTCTTGAACGCAGGTGGCCGATCTGAGAGAATTTGAGGCCTTTGCTGAGGTGTTCACTGACTATGATAACTTCCCTCTGTACCAAACTGCCGTGAAACAGATAGAAAATGGAGGAATTCCATACAGGTGAGGAGATAGAATGTTTCTCAATAATTAGCTAACAGTATGTATTGTCTGTGTATTATTATGTTGCATTTCATATTCTGTTGAAAAATTAATTAGTGGAATTGGCTGTTTTCCTGCAGAGATGTCATTGTTACCGTGGAAACATAGAATATATATTTTCATACTTATTAAAGGAACAGTTATATTCACTCAAACTTGTCTATCATAGATTTTGCATCATTAGACTTAAATGACAGTTCTTTTACTTCTAATGATATAGAAATGACCTAATACTTATTATCTTACTTAGAAATTTCTAATAAATCTGAAGTTGACACCTGGAAATATTATTTCCTTGCAGGCATATAAAATAACACAAGATAGTTTCTTTATATTATTTTAAAGGTGACTTCTGTGACATCATTTTTCACTTCTTTATAGCTTTTAAAGGTTTCTGCCACATTATTGTTAGTTTCTAATGATTTCATAAGTTAGGTCTTATTATATTATTCTCTTTTCCCTGTATTAAAATTTATTAAAAATTACTAAACAAAGTGAAAAAACATTTTGTAACCCAGTTTTCATATATTATTTTTTGTGGAACTTATTAAGTTAACCAGATTTTTTAATGTCTAATCATATTCAATGCATAGGGTAAACATAATCATAGTTGTACATTTTTTAAACTGACTTAAAATAGGACTTATTAGAAAGATGAGTGAAGAAATATCAAACTTGAGCATACCGACCTCCATTTAATGTAAATTGTAAGAACTAGTACAAATTAAGATTAACTTGGTAATCTTAGTGGCTTGAAACTCAACTTGAGACTTAGTGATTTCAGATATTAACTTTGAAAGATAATGACTTAAGAGTCATCCAGGCCTCACAAACAATTACTTTGGAAACTTTGTGCTTCATGTGAATATTTTCATCTTGCATTAAAATTTGATAGGGAAAAGATTTCTTGAACAATTACTTATATTTTCATCCAAATGAGTTATCTTTTATTCTTTCCACGTACCTGATCAAATGTTATTAAGAGTTATCTGTGTATATTTTCACCCAAACACACATGATTCTTATTACTTTATATATATTCCTCCAGGTGCCTGCGTACAGAAGCTGTAAACTGTGTTACAAATGTTGAATATCTAGGGAAACTTTATTGCATCCGTCTAGGATTCCAGTATTTGTTTCGACAACCTTCCACATGGGTCTGGTTTGCTGACACTGGCCAGCAGATCCTTACAGATCTTCTGTTGTTTGCTGATAAGGTAATTGGGAAGTTGTTGCTCGAAAGTTGTTTTTTTAATCATAAGTTCCTAGAATGTAGTTTTAAATTTAACTGTGATATCTTTGAAAGTGTTTATATAAAAAAATGATTCCTGCTTCAGATCCATGCAGTGATACTCTTGAAATTGCATTTATTCTCTTCTACCAAGTATTTTATATGTTTTAGTATAGTATATGGCTTGCAATCATATGGTTAAAATTTCTCACATCTGTGTAAAGCAATATTTATGGCTAGGTTTTACTAGAATAAATTTGATTTCTTTGATATCCTTAGCCTAGGAATTATTAATATAAGTACAAGAATGTTTCTGGAAGCTTAGGAGCATTAGTCTCCATTTGTAACCTGTAGAAACTGTAGATTCCTGAAATAAACTGAAGGAAAACTGACCTCCAAGATGTCCCTTCAGATCCCACTACAGAATTATTAGTTTTGAAAGAAACAAATTCTGAGCCTGGTAGCACATTTTCATTCATAAAATGGCTAAATATTACAGAGTTCTGGTGAAATCTTCATGGTCAGGTTTTCATTTTCTCACCCAGTGAAAACCTGTGAAGATTTTACTAGAATATAGTACTGGAAAAAATCCAAATCTTACATTTACACTGAGTTGAAATTAAGGAAATGCTTATTTTAAAAAATTAGCATTGCAACAATTTTTAAAGCCTAGTTACTTCTTTAATAATTTGTTCTTACTGTCTCAAGTTTCAGTGATTTTTAGCAAAGATTTTTGTCAACTTGATAGGCATGATCCAATGACCCTAGATGCTGATATTTCTTGTTAAAGCACATAGTCAAAGGAACTTCCAAGTCTTCTGGTCTCTCTGTAATACTTTATGGAAATAGATACCATTTTAATATTCTGGTAAAAGGCAATAATTTTTACTGTGAACCAGGTAATAGTTTCCCTAGAGTCCCTTTTATTCTACACTGTGTTGGAGATAAGGAGTTAAAATTCATGGGTTTGGACTTTGGCAGGGTAGTAACAAAGGCTAGTTCCTGAAAGGAGATAGTGTTGAAGTTATTTTAAGCTAATGCTATTAAATGTTATTTTACTGGAGGGAGAAGTTGAAACAACTTTTGAAAGTTAGTGGGGAAAAAAAGATTTTTATCACATAAATAGAAGCAAGATATGAGGATCTTTCTGAAAGTAATGGCTATTATTTCTGTTTTTTTGTTCTGGAGAAAATGCATAGCCAACTGTGGTGACTATGCTGATTAAGAAGCAAGGATTTTCAACATAGTCACCATTGTTGGGAATACCATCCTTTATACACATGAACTATTTCTATGAACTAGAGCCAAAAAATCAGAAAAAGAAGGGAATACCTAAGGAATGATCTTTATAATTTTAAGTACTACTGTTCAGTAACTAACAAAGGAAATGTGTTAGAAAAATAGCCAATACGTACTTTAAATATTGTGAAGTCTCTCATGGCACGAATATTGTGACGGCTGTATCTTCAGCTGTAAGACACGAATAATTGCAATCTTGGCAAAACTGTTGTTAATATAAAGCAACATATGTGGTGAAACTCAGAAATTAGCAGCCTTCAAAATACATACTTGTCTAATACAGTCATGAAGTAACCGGAACCATAACAAAATGGTTGTACACTGTTAAATGTTTGAATATTATGTTGCCTTGGTTTTGCATGAATATTTTACCCTGATATATTGGTGGGGGATCCTGTTGCACCTAAGCCAATTCCTTCTTTGTATTTTTCTATGGCCAACTGTAGATTGTCAAAGGTTTTATGTAATTTTCAGAGGTTAATGTATGCGGTGTTTCTTTGCTTCCAAAAATAGGATCCCAAGGACTTCCTCATTGCATATGAAGACATGCTCATTTTCCTTCGGTCATTAGGAGGGAGGGATGGACCTCAGACTAGTTTTCCTAATTCACCAGATGCAAAAGAAAATGTAGAGAGACCTTCATCTCAGCAGTATTCAAATACAACCACATGGGCTGATGTAAGGATTATCCTCTTTGGTATTGAAATATGGATTTATATTGTATAAGTAGATGAGTAGAAGTTGTGGTTAGCTTATGGATAGTGATAAGCCACTGGGACAGTGGGGGACCTGGGTTCAAGCCCCAGTGACATCTCGGGACACCTCCAGATAAACCCAAATTGAGTGATAATCTGGGTATCAGTTCTTCCTGGAAAAACTGCAGGTGGCATGGAAAAAAATGATGTAATTTCCATCTTCAGAGATGATTGAAGGAGGAAAAGTTTTCCTATAGATTCATAAAACCAATATGGAGTGCTCAAACTGAACCACAGTTATTTCAGTTACTGTTTGATACCTTGAGTATTTATTTCAGTGTGCATGACTAGCATCATTTAATAGATAAACAGTGAATTAGGAAAGATAAATTTTGAATCATTTGTTCATAGCCTTTTAAAAAAGTATTGTTTTATGCTCAGTATTTTCACTAATTAACATTGCAAACGAAATCGAGATGTATGTAGGACACTCTTTACTTTCATATCACAAATAAGTACTTAAGTCATGGGTAAAGGAAATAAGCCGAATAAATAATTTTGGTCCATGTGAAAATTAAAGACTGGAGTGTAAACAAAGAGATGAATGTGTTTGCTCATGGTAATTTCCAACTCCAAATTACATTTTATGTACATGCAAATGATGGTATTTAAATTATATTATTTTCATATGGCTAATAGTATAGTTACAAGTCATGTGTTAATGGCCTAAAATGAATCACTAATATAATGTTAAATAGGTGGAGGAAGAGTTAGCAACTCGGGGAGTGAAAGCCATGACCTTTTTTGATGTCGTCCTTGACTACATTCTTCTGGATGCCTTTGAAGACCTCGATGATCCTCCTTCTTCTGTTACAGCAGTGGTTCAGAATCGCTGGCTGTCCAGTGGCTTTAAAGAGACAGTGAGTCATTCACCTTTATTTATTATTTATTTCATCAATTCCTTTTTGTCTTGTATCATTTAGCTTTCAGGTGATTGAAAGGATTTTTGGATTCATCTTTCTCATGATTTTGTCTTTTTCTCTTGCGTCTCTGTGCCATTCAATTGCCAGCCAGCTCTTGTTTTGCTAGTCCTTACATTCATGAAACCACCGTGACTTGAGAAAATTAAGTGGGTTCGGATGAAATTGTTTTAAAGGGGTTCAGTTGTTAACTATGGAAGATCCTTTCTTTCAACATATGTATTAAGGAATTCCAGAATGCTTGTATGACATTCTCAGGTATTTCATCCAGTTGGGTGTAGAAACCACTCATTTATTAGGAGTGTCCCATATTCTCTTAAAATACTAGAACAAACACATGATCATACCTTAGGACACAAAAAAATTTTTGGGTGTGTATGCAAAAATAAATATGTAAACTACTTTATTTACACTAACTTTATTATTCTGTTGTTTGAATGCACGGCATAGAACATGCATAGCACATGACTGTTTATGTATTAGGATAATTTACTGTTAGGTACATGAGCAGAATCGATAAATATATGTATTAAAAATTATGCTAAGGTGGATGTTAAAAAATCATATGCCATATTATTATGAAGTGATCTACCAAATAATGTTAGGTTTTGATGGTACCCAGAAATTACTACACTTACCTTGTGACAAATCCTTCTTCAGGTGTGCATAAATTCCATCATTCCTCCTGATTACCTGTTCGTGTACTAACTCTGTCTCAGGTACCTAATAATCAACCTTCCATCACAATCACAAACATCTCTTCCATCAACTTCAACTGTCAAAGGGATGACAAGCTTTAATAAATATTTATGTTTAGTAAGCTATTAAAAGGATATTTATAGCCATTAGAGCAAGATTTCACTTCTACAGGATGGGATACAAGTTTTTTAGAATTGTGTTATTTTTAATTTTGGGTAAGTAATGGTGCACAGAATATTTCATACTTGGTCACTTTTGGATGTAGAGTATACTTTGCAGAAGTGGAAGGAGCTTTCTCTTCATGTTGAATAGTGTAGAATTTAAATTATGTATATAGATATGGTAGGTTTGTTGTTACAAAATCTGTGTTCCCTAATTGAAAGTTTGGGATCAGACACTTATTTTGGGCCAATGGTTGATGTTGTACAATTGGTTTTGTGAATGATTTATCAGTATGGAGAATTTTCAGTGAATTCATTATTCAGGAATGTAATAATCTACAACAAGCCTCCCAACCAGGTTAAAATCATTTATTTCCCTACAATATTCAATAAAAACTGAAGATCTTGTTGCATTCAAAGTGTCGCTATATGTAGCGTTAATCAATTTCTTGATGACCATTTGTGATACATTCCTTCTGACCTTGACTTGTCTATTACCTATCATTTCTACAAGATAATTATACTAAAATAAAATTTATTTAAAAATATTTGAAAGCGCTCACCCATGTAGTATAGGAAAGACTTTAAAAATCATTTAAACTTGATTATTTTGTGGTAGGGGATTAGAAAGGTAAACACTTAGCACCAAGCAGAGATTCACCACTGATTTGAAGCTTATGGATGAGAATGAATGTGTGTGGTTTTTGTGCTATTGTGTGAATCATTAGGGAACCCCCTGAGACTAATAATTCTTTTTCTTTTGTAGGCATTGGCTACAGCAGTGTGGTCTTTACTGAAAGCAAAACGCCATCGATTGAATCAACCGAATGGTTTTATGGCACATTTTTATGCTATCTCTGAACATATCTCCCCTCTGATGGCATGGGGTTTCCTGGGCACGGATGAAGAATTGCGCAGTATTTGTCAGTTTTTTAAGGTAGGTGTCTGCTTTCTCTGTCATGGATGATATTGTGATATTAATTTTAATAATCAAGTAATTTTCATGTTTGTTTTAACTTGACATTAGCAAATATTATGAAACCTGGAAGCCATCACATAGAATAAATTGGTTACATATATTTTGTAACAGAATTAATGATCTTTCTTTTGCATGATTTTGTTTTAATTTTATTTGTTATAAGAGAGAGCTGATTTCTGAGGACTATACTTTGGGTTTTGATGGGAGCAGATTGGGGTTCAATTGAGTGGACTTTAATGGCGCATTGTTGTGGGTTCGTCGGGTGGGTTACTCCTTATTTTACGGCCACCATTTAATTTTTTCCTGGTGGTTGATCATGGCTCTTATGTGTCCCTGGTTTGAGGAGTTTGGCTGGCTAGCCCCTGCTGGCGAGCCCCTGCTGGCGAGCCAGTCAAACTCCTTACCTTACAGCCAAAATCCTTGCCTTATACTCTTGCCATCGCTGCTCAGTTCCTTCTGATATAATTTGCCTGATGGAATTTAATATCATATATTTTATCTATATCTTGGCTTCCCTTGTATATGTTTTTCGCATATTATTATATGCTCTCTTAAGCCTTTAAGTTTCATGATTTGTTTCAGTGTTGCTTGGAATTAATTAGGAGACTTACGGGGATGAAGGAATGGAAATAGGAGGGGGGAATGTGGCGTAGAAGAGGAAACTTATTCACCCCCTACTATGGTATCATTTGCCCATAAAGGAAACCTAGGTGCTGATTATAAGTGAGAAAGTCAAAATGCAGTGGCCACATAAATTTGGTGATAAACCCAAATACGTTCAAAAGCAGTTTGAAGTTTCATGATGAAGGCCCAGGGTAAATTTGCTTAGTGGGGCAACAGTCTAACATAAATTCTTGCCAAACTTGCTTAATGCCACAAAACTACCTACCCCTAACACACTATCTTTCTTTGATGGATGCTCTCTTTTATGCTGTCTTTAGATTAGATTAGGACATCCTCCTATTTAGGACATTCCCAGCATTCGAGCATTGAAAAAAAACTCAGATTTTAGAAATGATCCCAGACAGCAAATAGATATCTAAATCATGTCTATAAATGTCCATCCATAGCTCTACCAATAGATATCTATTAGATATTTACTAGATATACTTATAATAGATATCTCCCAAAATATATCTATTAGATATATATAGGAACCACTCTAAAGATATCTATCAGATATATTTGGGAGCCACTCTATAGATGTATATTAGACATATACAGTTATATCCAGTGCCACACAGCAAATAGATATTAATAGATATCGAAATCATGTCTATTCATAGATAATCTACCAATAGATATCTATTGTTAGTTAAGTGTTAGATATCCTTTTATGGACAATAATATATCTATTAGTTATCTACGTAGATATCTAATAGATATCTATTAATTTACCTATCAATATCTGTTAGATATTGATAAATATAGATATTTGCTGTCTGGGATATTATTGGAATTGCAAATCCAATGTGAATTTATTGTGTCTATTTTGTTTCAGGACCAAGTTATGGGATTCCTGCAAGATATATTTAGCTTTCAGCAAACTCGATACACATCAGTGGAAGAGCTTGCCTTAGATGTGATGAGCCACGCAAGGTCACGGGCTGATGGCATAATGGAGAGATTGGCAGCACCAGTTGAACCCACCATCATTGACACCACCCTGACTCCCCCACCCCAAATAATAGCTGACTTAGCTAGTCAACCAAGCATAGGGATTTCAGATGCAAACATTTGAAACACCTTAAATTCCTTCCATTTCTTGGTAAATTGGCAGTTGTTGAAATTTTTGTAGATATTATTTTTGTCTAACTCCCGAGACAATACTCTCAGAATGAGCCAGGTGTCTGATGGCCTGCTGCTTATGATGATTATAATGATATAAGGTAACTGCTTATAAATTTGCAATGAAAAATTCCTACTGTGCAGCTGTAAGTGAACAATTTTAAAATCTTTGTGAAACAAAGACTTTTATTGCTCTTAACATGTACATCTCTGTTGATATCTGAATTTTTATCCTATTATAAATTTAAGTATTTCAAGTTGCCATCTTTTCTCCAAGACTTATTTTAGACTAGTGCAATGTGAGGGCAAGGAAATGAAATCTTTGCTCATTGCGTTGATCTTATTCAATTGACTGGGATTTATTATTCTTAATCGCCTACTCATTCCTCAAATCACTGTGAGAATGAAGGAGAAAATGGATGGATCCATGAAGTTTTTGGGTTGCTCCTGTATTGATCTATGAAATAGGATGATTGCTTTGAAGGGAATGTAATTAGCATAATCGGACTGATTTTGCAGAAATTTTGTAGAAGTCAGTTACTAGTTATACCATGTAGTATAACTGGTTATTAGTTTTGACGTTATAAATCATGACCATATTATTTTGAAGCTTCAATGATTGCTGTAATGCAGATGAAATATCACCCATGTCACAGGATAATCACCTAAAAGTCATGTAATGATCTCCATAACATCGTGGAAGCCTAAGAGCAATGAAGGTTAATATCTAAAAATATTTAACAGGCAAATAGGGATAGGTGGTAATGAGGATATCATTCTGAATTTTTAAAAAATTACCTAGGTCATTATTTGAGTTATTAATGACAAACTTTATTGATTTTTTGCCTTCAGTACAATCCCTCAAAGGCTGATTTCAAATTTTCAGATTCAACTTTGGATCTTATAGTGAGACTAATGCCAGTTTTTTACAATTCAAAGTGATTTTCATGTTACATAACTGTCTACTATGACTGATTGAAAATAATACGTGTCACTGGCCAGTAGATAATGAGTTCATTTTTCTAGTCTTCAAATGGTTCAGTCAGCTATCTCTTTTGAGACAAACAGCCTTGGTCCTATGTTAATTCAGAATAGAATCAGTGGTTTGTTTTAGCACACTTTACTTGGTGCCAGTCATAGTAATATTTCTCAGGTTTTTCTCGTTTGATGCTTATACTTAGTCATGGGATTCTCATCCACTGCCAATCTTCAGTAGAGATCAAGGTCCACTACTAAAAATGAAAATAATTAGGCATTTATATTGAAAATTAATGTTTTGATTATGTATATTCCCATGGGGGAACAGTGGAATTGGGTTCATGTCATTGATGTCTATACTTAGTGAAGGATGCATCTAAGCATAAAGATGACGGAAGATAGTTGTGCTCAAAATAATGGGAATAGGCTGCTTGGGAATCTAATAGTCCAATTGTTAATTCATGCATGTGTTACTTAAGTGTTCCAATATATATTTATGTCTTGTTGAGTTCAATAGACAACTAATGCCTTTGGTGGATGTTTAAGCATTACTCCATTGAAATGTCAACCATGAGCACACTGTCTAGGTATGAATGGATTCTGGATGAATTGTAACATATTTACTATTAAGTTGCTAAAATATGAAGAATTTGCATTGAAGTATGTGAATGAGGAATCTACATTGGATTGCACAAGAAGCCTGATTAAAATAGCCAGTTTTTGGCTTTTTTAACTATTAAGGGTATTTATTTTTGTTATCAAGGATTGTTAAGAGATTTTTGGAGGGTCTGAGGTAGTTCATTATATATCCACTCAGTTAAGCATACTTTATGAATTTCCCTGGAGATTTTCCGATTTATCTACAATTAACTTTGGAGAACTTTTGGTGATGTTCAGCGGCTATTTAGAAATTTCCACACCAGATTTTGCATGGTTGCATTATAAATATGTGCAGAACCTATGAGTGGACTGATGATTAAAAGAGAATGTATTCATCTTGTTATAGAAACTATTTTATATATGAACATTTATGATTTAAAAAAATGTAAAATTGAGTTAAATTGAAAAGAATAATGGAATTAAGAATATTCTAAAACTTCTCAAGATGATGAAGTCCAAGGAAATTATTTAGAAGAATTAAGTTGGGACCATGTACATTTCTTTGTGTATTGGAACTTTTAATTTAATTGAAATGAATTAACTCAAAATTGTCTGACTTGGTAGCCATGATCCTTCTCTATGCAGTAGTCTTTTTGATTGTGAACATCATCTTTGTTTGCAGTAAATGGCCATCATCAAGGTTGATCAATCATTGGCATGGATATTCACAATATTGAGAAAAGCTAGTATTATTAGATTTGATACAATATATGTACTCTCATCGTACACACTTTCAGAAATAAGTCCTAGGAAATATTTTCACATTTCCAGTGGAAATAAGACACCAGTTTTTTGTAGTAAAAAGCATTCCTTGTTTTTATAGATTCAATTTAATGTTAATTTTAATATAATTTTGACTTCCAGAGGTGCAAGGTATTATTGCTACTATTAAATAATGGTATAAATATGTGAATATACAGCCTGATAAAGGAACAAGAAAATTGCTTGTTCAGTGGTATGTAGTAACAATAATTTTGTTAAATAAATTTGAAAATACCTCAAACTCAGATGTTTTTCTGTTCTATAATGATAACATATTTCACCATGTAAACAAATTTCTCAGTGTCATCACCAAAGTGCTTTTTCTGATACCTCTTGCAATCATGGCTGTCAGTCATGAAAAAAACAAAAAGGCATGCTGGGGTTGGTTAAAAAAATCATTGAGTGATATTTTAAAGTAATGTTGATTTCTGTGTACATACCTTATGTTTTATTGGAAAGAATCATGCATATCCTATAGTAGTATTTGTTTTTAGGCTGCATCAGCAACTAGAGTCATACCACATCTCGGAAAAACCCATTTGGATGAACACCCATACTTACCACGGCTAACCTGGCGAGTTCTTTTCCGTTCTATCATGAATGGTTACTCATTTGTTAATAGAACTGCAATTTGAGCTATGTAAGAATTACTATTTCAGATATTCACTATAATAATGATTATTTGTCCAGGGATTATAACTATGATATGTACATATGTAATATAATATAGGACATACATTGTCACAAGCCACATACAAGTGGTATTAACTAAAGAAAAACTAGCATTAGTCGCTGTAATATGGGTGAGCACAAAAGGCCTATGCAAATTTTTTTGATGCCTAGCTTATTGCGTATGAACGTCAGAGTTTTTCACATTAAGACACAAATTGTGTTTTACATGTAGTAGGCAAAAAGGAATGAATAAAACACAGGAAGGAGAAAGAGTTTTTTAAAAAAGGGTCAACAAGGTGCATCAATACACTCATTAACAATATATAGACCCTTTTTGAATTTGAAAAATGCTCTCTGTGTGAGTGGAGATACTCTAGAATAAAATACAGTGAAACTAGTCTGAAGAGAAACCTGTGGGGACCATGACATTTTCCAGATAGGACAGGTCTCCCCTTAATTTAGGGTCGGATATTAGTGCGAGGGGCTTACGCCATTATTATACGTCGCAATGCTAAATAGGAAACAATTAAAGAAATGCAATTTCTGATAAATAAAGAAATACATATTTTTTAAATTTTCATAACATAAAAATTTGATTACAGTGAAACTTGTCTTAAGAGGGACCCGTGGGGACCACGACATTTTTCCAGATATGACTGGTTTCTGCTTAATACAGGTTTCTGCTTAAGACAAGTTTCACTGTACTATATATCACATAAGAGCAGAATTCTCCATTGTAAATGGAGTGTAAGATATCTAGAGAGATAGAGGATCTAATAATCCTAATTAGATACCTAACAGGTGGAGTAGAGGTACCTAGTGTTAGATCTGGTGCTTTCCCAGCAAATGATGTGGATGAAGTTCTCTCGGGTTGACAACCGGGTCAAGGGCTCCATTGTGGCAGACGTTTCGACGCTCGACTAGAGGGTCGTCATCAGGGCTGCTCTGCTGACTTGTCAACCCGAGAGAACTTCATCCCTACCTAGTGTTCTTATATATGTTCTGTCCATGAAAAGTGTTTGTTGATAATAGTTGCAAGTAACTTTGTTCAGGCCATCTGATGGATCCATTTTCCTCCAAGTTCAGTAAAAAGTCCAACTTCCTTTTGATCTTATTGGCAAAGTATGTAAGTTGAGATTTTTCAGAATTTAGGTTTAAGGAGTTGTCCTGGTGCCATGTAAGTAGTTTCTGCATTGCTACTGGATGTTAAATCTAATATTGAAGGAGTTTGAAGGATAACATTTAAGTATCATCGGCATATAATATTGGTTTGGAACCAGGTATAGAACCAATCCTTTCAGTCAAATCATTAACGTATAATAGAAAAAGCACTGGTCCAACAATGGACCCCAAAGGAATCCTTATGGCAGATACTTTATATGGTGATGAATATTTGACTCCACCATCAGTAATTTCAACTAACTGTATGCAGTTAAGCACATATGACTCTAAACAGTCATATGACTTGCCTCTGACACCAATAGGAGAATTTGGTGGTTTACACTATCAAAGCCTTTGGCAAGCAAAAAAGAGCCCTAAGAATTCTTCTTTCCGATCCTGAGAAGTCAGTCAATGGTCAACCATTTGCAATGAAGGAGAAGAGGTTGACCTTCCCTTTCTGAATATATTTTGAAAAGGTGAGAGCAAATTGTTTTTCTCAAGATAACCAATAAGTCTATTGTAGTATTATTTTTTAAAAAATTTGCTGAAGTAGTTGAGCAAATATATTGGTCGATAAGATAATGAGTATTATTAATGTCTAATCAGTAATGAATACTATTAATGAAATATATAAATATTCTTAAATGTACTAGCCTTTTCACTAATTGAGTATGTAAATATTATTATTGTTATAATTGATTTTCTATCAATGAAATTAAAAAACTCTTATTTCCACATAGCCATCTCTTCCTTGTAACTCACCCAGAAACTACATTCCTTCATCTTACTCTCTTTCCCTCCACTGTTTCCTCTACTGCATTCTTCAACTTTTCTTCATTCCTTAAAAAGTGGCCAAAGCAGTTTCTCTGCCACTTTTTAATGATTTTCACCAGTATTAGGTCCTCTCCCACATGCTGTAAAACCTTTTAATCTTCTTAATACTGTCTTTGCTATCTCATTCTTATATTTCCATATACTTTCCAATACACAGCCAAGATACTTGAACACATCTATTTGTTTGATATTCTTTCTATCTAGCTGGTAAGGTTAGCCCAAGGGTAATATACTTACCAACTAACCCAAATAATACTTGATCAAGCCCCACCTAGGCAATGGATATTGTGTTTGCCCATTAGGGTTTAATACTATGATTGATTTGAAGAGTTTCTAAATGACCATAGCTGTCGATGCACATTCTAAACAAAAGTACTACTACTTTACATCCAGTGTTAATCCTATTTGTTCCTCTCTTCCTGTCATCTGGGTCATGATTTTTCTTTTATCTTTATTCTATATCTCTTTCAACCTGTGTTAATTAATGTTCACTAATTTTTTTGGAGTCACAGAATCTTTAGAAATCACTAACATAGCATAAGCAAACTAAATGCAGTTTATCCATCTGCCAACCACATTTGCTCCTGCCTCCTCCTCTCCTAAATTTTGGCTTTTGCCGTTTTCCAGGACATCAGAAAGCTGGAGAGTGACTGCCCATTCAGGGTAGTATGGCCTAAGTCGCTCTCCAGCTCTCCGACATCCTAGAAGTTGCCAAAAGTTTGGACAAGTAAGTGTATTTTTCTAACCAGTGTTTGTCTCTCCTCTTCCTCTATCATCAAGATATTTTTTGCATCACCAAATGACCATTTCTACAAAGTCTTGACAAAGTAGTGGTTTCCAATTTGATTTACAATAAATGAGATATATGATAGTGATAAAAGGGACTTGATAGCAATGCAAAAATATAATTTCAAGTGATTTTAGTTTATAATAGCTATGAATCATGCGAGCCTCTAAAACTATAAATTCTTTACATCATTGATTTGAAACATGTTTAAATTGCCATTTTGTTAATATAGTTACAATGATTTAGATTCGTTTGAAATACAGTTCCAAGTTAACTTCGAATTTTGAAATTATACTGACATGTTACGTATGAATCTCATCGTTCTGACGTATCCCTTTACTGATGTTTCTCATTTTTGGAGGTATCTTTAGGTAACCATGAACAAGTATTTACATGATTATTTTGTGAATGATAAAATTAGTTATGAAAATTCGGGAAGAAGAGCTTTTCCTGAAGATACATATTATTTTTACATGATGTTCATGAGAAAACTCAAATCTGTTCAAATTCTAAATTTTTAATCTTAGAAAATGTTCTTTTAAAAATGTGACTTTCTGTTGTCAGTTTTGATAATTACACTTACATATTCTTGAGATAGGATTTTACTTGAAAATAAAATACCAAAATGGTGAATTTTAGAATTAAAAATATGTTTTTGAGCATAAATTTATGCTTCTTTATCGAATGCGTTCATTAAAATTTCCTTAAGGATGGGGCAGTGCTTGTCATTTCTCTTTAGTTCACATATGATTTCAATGTTAGAAGTAGTAAAGGAGAAAGGGAAGCACTCCTGAGCGAATTTGAGCTACCATGCTTATAGATATAACATATGAATCTCTTGTTTCTGGCTGCAGAAGAATGTAATGGTACAGTAATTTTATAAAATTATATAAACCTTTGTGAGATACTTAATTAAGTTACTTTAAACTGAAGAATATGACATTTTAGACAACGTTTTAAAATTTGAGTGTATTTATTCTTGTTTTTATCACGTACTACTAAATGCATATTTTAAATTTCGTGGCAATTCGTGGTAGGATTAAAGTGGCGCTACTGGCGTCGATTTACCGGTGCGATTTAAAAACATAATAATAACGAAATGTCAAAGACTCAAATACTCGTCTGCGGGAGTTAAGCGTAAAATTGTTAAAGGAATTTTTATCTTTATGTCACACTTTGTCGATGGAAGATTGTTTGTTTTAAGTCGGTGTGATCTACCTTCCAATATAAAATGTCTAACCGTAAAAGAAAACATTCAGAGGATAATGAAATGGTCTCTGGGGCGGACAATACAGAAGGTAAGCAACCAATTCACATTTTCTATGAATTATTTGTACAGTATAAAAAAGCGTGCTTACAAGTGATCTGGATTCAGTAGTGACATAAAAACTTTGGAAGATTCTCCGCGTAATTACTCTAATTTTGCCTGTTATCGCCATAGAATGCGGAAGGCAATATCATGGAAAAGTAAACACTTAATTGTGATTGGAAAATTGTTTTATTCCTTGGTGTTGTTTCCAGTCTGTTTTTGCTATTAGGCACTTCAGACCTGGAGGTAGGGTATAAAAGGATGGAAATGGAAGGTTAGACTGGAAAGAATGTTCTCAAGATCATTCTGTCAGATTTTCCGTTTTGTTACTTTGTAATATGCATTAGTTATAATTTGGTATCACTAGCAGTACAATGGACTTATTTAATAAGTCATATATTTAATATTTTTAAAATGAGTAAACCTAAAAATATATGGATTTAATTTCTTTTTCTTTTTAGATAGGTATTTTAAAAAAGACAATTTGAGGTTCATATGCCTTTCTCATATTTTCCATGCATTTCCATGATCATAATTTACCATGCATTTATGTATCATATATTTCATTTATTAACTTTCAACGCCGTGGTAAATATTTATTCCGATGTGAAATATGAACAATACTGCAAAAATCTTATCCACAGTGGCTGATAGTGTGGTGTCCAAGACATTGGAGGTGATCAATTGTGAGTTTAGTAAGGAGCTGGAAAGGAGAGAAAGGGAATTGGATGAGATAGATTGCAGACTGAGAGACGCTTTGAGGACTCAACAACTGTTAAGATATGCTGTCATTACATCATATTATGGAGAACGAACTTCCCAGGTGAAGGCACAATTTAAAATGTGAAATAACTATTCTTAATTGAACTGATTAATAAGTACAACCCATCTTTTAATATCATATGAAAAAAATGAAATACATCATATTTTAGTATTTTTATCTTTCTAGGTTTCTCATTCCTCGGGGAACTTTTAAAAGAGAAAATTGATCCATAAATTTTGCATGTTAATTTTGGATACCATGGCATTATGCTCATCTGGTCACCAAAATTAAACTTTAATTGAGAATAGATTGTAAATTATTTGAGTCTTTGGTCATTACTCTTCTTCTAAAGATTGACTTGTGATTTCCTGTGGGCTAATATGCGGAAGTCATTGATGATTCTTTGATGTGAATCAAGTGGCATTTTCTAACTTACTGTGAAAAAAATCCCCATTACAATGCTTTCTTATTCATGCAAGCAATAATTGTTTTTCCCGATCCAATTTTTGCAGTCATTGGTCATTTTTATTATTTCTTTTAATGTTGCCGGGATTATTTTTTGACCCTTAAAGGGGGAGTGGCCAGATATATTTACTGGAAAACAGATGGTACACCCTGCAGTTGCTGGACTTGGTCGGAAAAAGAAATCAAAGAAGAATACTGAGGAGAAATCACAAGAGGATGGTGCCTGTGATTCTGATGGACAAGTTGAAGAAAAGCCGACTGTAGATGACAATTCCGAAATGCCCACAAAAATTCCTTGTTATATCCCACCTACAATGAAAAAACCAACTAAAGAAACTACCAGCCCCACAAGAGGATTTCACATGAAGACCAAATACTGGTATGAGTATTGGAATAAATTATTTTAGGGCTGTAGTTAATTTTGGAAATTTTTTTGTTATAGAGTTTCCTCTAATTATATTTCCTAATCTAAAGTATCCAAGCTATTATTATGTGCACACTACAAAATGAATGATTTATGTGTTGAATTTTTAGTATATAATATTCAACATTTATTGGTAAAGCAATGTTCTTCCTATCAGTTTGGAAAAATATTGCATTTAGTTACCATTGATTTTCAAAGGTTTGTCATGATTCCAACAAAGTTCTACCCTGCCCTTACTACCCACAACTGTCTTTAACTGTGCATAAATTCTTTCTGTTCCAATTCATTCCTGCCTACTATTGAATTTAACTCTTACATTTAAAATTATGGTGATTCATGTTCTCATTACTTTCTTTTTATTTTCATTACTTTTTATTTTCTTTATTAATACTATAATAACAATCATGTCTGGTAATCTACCTGTCATGTAGGTTTTGGATTAACTCTTTACCTAATTAAAATAATCTGCCCCATGATGTATACCTTGTCATCTTCACGTACTTCCTACACAACTTTATTCTATTTAACTCCGTTCATTTCCTGACCAACATTTTATCCTCTAATGCAGTGTTCAAGTCATCATCTTGTATAACTTCTATCCAACCCTTATTCCTTAAGATTTTCCCTAGAAACTTCCTGTTCTACAATGAGAAAAACTTTTTTATTTCCATTTCTCTTTCCACTATGCCTTCTTCATTCTGTATCTGAAAAACCTCTACTCCTCACCCATTTTCCTTCCTCAAGGGCCAAGTTTCAACTGTACAAAAATATAGGTACTCCGTATGAGATTTTTCACCAACTTTTTACATCTTTATTCCTGTCTTCAGCTTCTTTCTGGTCTTCGATGTTTTGTTTTCCAATACTGTTCTTCTTTCAATGCCCCTGCCATTCTCAATATTTTCCTGTAAAATATTACCCAAATAATTAAAAGGTACTGCATGCTCCAACTTATGCTTTTCTTGCTTTAGCTTAAATTTCATTACTTTCATTTTCACTCCCAATCTCTCCCATCAGTCCTATATGGCTCTAAGCAAGGTTATTATTATTACTATATAGAAGATGGATTATTTTTACTAGTGGTTAACATATGCTAATATAAACTTACCAATGATGATTATAGTGCTGTCTTTTTTACTGTTTACCCTAGTACATCACTATTTTACTCACTCTTCATTGCATATCATTGCCAGGTAATTTCACTTCTAATTGTGATAGTTAATTAGTTTATTAGTTTCAAGTGACTCAGAATAGTGTTGTCAAAGATAAAGGCAAAGGATAATTTGGCTGAACTTTTCAAACACTTTCATAATTGTTCCTGGAACTGAAGAACATTCTTCTATTTATGTGGAGATTTTTTCATAATACTCTTTTTATTACTAGTAAAAAAAAGTATATGTAATTTTGTTCAATAATTTCTCTTTCATTCCTTTTGTTCTTATTCCTGGAACTAAAAAGGTTCTCATAGAAGTCTAATTTCTATCGCTTGAAACCATGTATTTTTGTTTTTTCATTGTACATAATTACATTTACTCTTTTCATTTCTGCAAAACTGTGTCTGCCATCTTCAGTATCATTGTGGGTAACGTGTCTCGGTGGATACCGGTTGAATGCCGGGAGGATGGAGCCAGCCATAAATGGATGGTGTACGTGCGAACTCCACCCAATGCACCTCCCATCTCTCAATTTGTTAGCAAAGTGAGGTTCTTCCTGCACTCAAGCTACCGTCCATTTGATGTTGTTGAAGTTGCGTACGTACCTTCTTAGATTGTAATTTTTAGTATTGTATCCTTTAGTTGGGTACCAGTTGCTTTTTGTTTCTTGTAGTATTTATTATCAAACCATAAAATTCACTGAGGAGGAAATGATGTGGTGGAATTCCATAATGAAACAATATCGAAATTATCACTTTACATATATATTTTGTAGAAGTATACATAGTGATAATTTTTATAATGTTTAATTGTTGGGCATGCTTTAAATTTACTTTGTAATGCAGCTTTCCTCATGGAAGAATTTAAATTTATATACAATCACTACATTCATACTACTGAATATTGGCCTGCAATTCAGGGTTTTTCAGGGATGAGAGGGAAGGGGGGATGCAGATGGTAATGATATCCCAGACAATATCGCCCATTATTTAAGTCTTAAAGATGACCTAGGGGAT
>WURS02208996.1:0-20214 GCA_011762765.2 Rhinocypha anisoptera | reverse complement strand
CCCAAAGGTCGCGGGTTCGAATCCCGCCCAGGGCATGGATGTTGTGTTTGTCCAGATGGGTTTTTCTATGAGTTGAATATGTGCGAAATGACCATAGTCGTCGAAGCACCCTATAAACAAAATTACTACTACTACTAATATGTTACGCTACACTTTAGCATCCTTAAGAAACACCCTGTCCTAAGGATGTTACATTGTGGAATTTTCTAGTGGAATATTTCTGTGACTACCTTTCGATAAATCTCCACAAATTCTCGGCCTCGTTCATCTCGCACATATAGCTTGATTGGAGAAAGAGTAATAAGCGTTACAATGTCATTCATCCTGATTCCTTCTTTGAAAATAACAGTTTGAATACCGTTTTAACACGTAAGTTGTGGTTAGAAGTCTTCTTCGTCAAGGTCAATGTTTATTTTATGCCGTTTCATTTGTTCCGCAGTCAGAACTTTTGAACTTTTGTAGTCCTTTTTGGGTCACAACGTTTTCTTAATTGCATGTTAGGCCAAGGCAATTAAACTTGCACTAGTCAATTCGCTATAATATTCAACTGTTTTCGTTTATCTCTTTTTCCAGCCTTATAATTTTCTCTGGACAGATTTTGGTGATTATATAAACCATAGTCGCGCCGCGTTCTTTTCACTCTGTTAATTCCAAGCTGAGAAGTATTTGCTCGGTTTAAATCCCTCTTGAACGGGGAGTCTGGAGGGTATTTTTAGCCTCAGGGGATTCGAACGCTTCCTCTAAATCTTCGATAAACAGTCTCTCTTGCTCTCCAAGGAGGCAAAGGTGTGCGAAATAGGTGATTTGAGACATGCACAGAGAGATATACGGCAAAGTAACAGCTGTGAACCAATTTCCTGACCGCCTCGTTCTGCAGTTGGCAGACTCTCTTTTGGTTTCCCCCCTCCTGTTGCAGCTATTAATACAGCGCTTTTGAAGTGATGTCAAGACAATCGAGGAATGTCCCCCTCGTCCAATTTTCAACTGCCCATCTTTCTCATATTTCTAACGTTGCAAATTGTACAGGCTTTAACGATCATCATGGGAAAAGAAAGTCTGGTTGCCAGTTGTGTGTTTTTTTACCGAAAATATGAGAATAGTCAAGAAATTACCTCGTGAATTAACAGCACTTTTGATGATTTTCCAAGTCTTTTCTGAATGTTGTGCTTTCTCTCTGGCTCCGACTTCTCCTACTAGTTCGACGTCTGTATTTCATGATAAAGAGTGCCTTGAACTTTGGGTTTTACGATTTGGAGTTTATTGAAAGTCTTCTTATCAGCTAGGCAGTGTCCTGTCTGAGGGGATATCTCAGTTTAGGATAGACCTTCTCGTTTTATGGACAGTTTGACCGAGTAAACAACGCCTTGAACCTAGTTATTTCTCCCGAAGCCTGCGGTGGGCCGTTGGTGTGTCGGAGTGGCTTATTTCAGGCGGGTGAGTCCCCTCTTATCAGCACGTCGGTATGTTTGTGGTTCTAAAACCTGTGAAGGTCCTATCCCGTGGTGAGGTAAGAAATTGGTCGGGAGATCCTCTTCATATGGTTTGCTTCAGACCTGAAAGCAGGGGAAGGTTTTTATTTAAGTGTAGGAATTTGGCCATTAAATTGTTATAGTATTTTCGTTTTACTTTCTTGTCATGTTGGGAAAAAGAAGATTTAAAAAATCTGAACATTGGTAAATATAATTTGAAATCATTACTTGCTTTTGTTTATGCTTATTACTCCTTATTTATTATAATGATTAGTCACTGGGTAATCCATACAGAGCTGGTATTCACGATGCTAATAGGTTCTCTAATATTCTCCAGGTGTTAATAAGAGTTAGCATATATTCATCTTTCCTGCATACATTTGTCTTGTGTAATCCATTGTATGAGTTAATTACTAGCATAAATAGCACTCTTCCACAAAATAGAAGGGATACTTTAGCTCCCATTCCATGTTGAAGGTTGTGTATCTTTATATCGACGCAGAGACAGGATTTTATATTTAATGCATCTTTTTTTTAGGAGCCCATTAGGTCAATATAGTCTTAATTATCCTATTGAGGCCGACCGGGTTAGCCTGATGGGCAGTGTGCTCGCCGGCTAACCCAAAGGTCGCTGGTTCGAGTTCCGCCAGGGCATGGGTGTTGTATTTGTCCATATGGGTTTTTTCCATGACTTGAAGAGGTACTAAATGACTTCTACTTCAAAGCATTACCCTGCAAGCCGCCGCAAGGGCGTGTGGCAGGGGGTGAGCCACCACCAAACATTCACATTCACTCACAAATGCCAATTTTACGAGACACATTGAAATCAGAATGAAGCATCCCGCATGCTAAATAAAATAATAGAACATCATTCACAACATGCGGGACAATGTTAGACTTCTCACTGAACGAATGACCGTAGCCGTCGAAGCACCGTATAAACAAAAAATACTACTACTACTCGTACTATTCTATTGATGCTAGAAAGGAAGGATCCTTGATTAGGATCATAACGAAAGATTCCCATAAATCAGGACTTTAGTGGTCATTTTATGCACAATTTTTGGCACGGGATGTATTCTAGTTGATAACAGTTTCATTCCTGTGAAGTTGCATATATGTAGATCCCCCATGTCATTCGTTTTGGATAAATTTTGATGGAAGACACATTTCGAGAACCCTTCCCACCTGGTTTAGCGACGTATTCTTTTCTGCGACGGACCTTTGGTGGAATTCCACTTTTAAAGTGACGTATATACCCTAAGGTGAAGGAAATTAGGGGGTGGGGGGGAAGATAGAGAAAAAGTTGCTTATCCTTGCGTGTTATAGTCAGTTTAGCCGTTGGCTTGAGGGGGTTGAGGTGTGGTTGGACGACGCCCCGGAGTGTTTTTCGAGGTTTAAGGCGAGCGAGCGGCGGCGTCTGAGGGACAAGAGGAGGGGCTGCGGGGGATATACTATATCGGCGGAGAGGTGGAGGAAGGGGAGGAGTAGTTGGAGTGAGCGAGCCAGTTGGGGTGGGCTGAGACTTTACACACACACACCAGAAGGCGGCGAGGGGGGGTCGGATGGAGTTTGAAGATTACACCGAAGACGTGGGAAGGGGAACGCCTCTGGTTCTATATTTGTCGTTGGTCCTCCCCGTCGTCGGGATTCAAACTGAAGGATGGAGCTAGTCTCCCCCTCCATAACTTCTCCTCCTCTCCGGCCGCGGGGCACACTCAACTTGGTCCACTCCCAGAGGAACGACAGAGTCCCGTAAATGAGAGGGAATAAGACGGTCTCCCTCTCGCAATCCAAATAATTTTCATGTGCGCCACAGTGATCCTGAATGGCCTTGGCTATATCCTTTGGGTTTAATATTGGCGGGTATCAGGTGGTTAGGCGATCCACCGCCGCTCCCCTCCCCAGTCAACACAAGAGATTTCAAACCCTAATAAACTAGCCCAAGGATAATGCTTTTCAACTATTCCAAGGACCTTAAGAGATTCCTACTTTGTTTTCGAGTGGATGCGTTTTAATGAACTTTAAGTTGTGAACTCTATTCATTAAATTTAATAGTAGGCATATACTATGTACCTTTTTTCCTGATCTCTTTCCAATTTTGAGTGCGAGTATATGAAAGAATGTAATCAGTCATAGTTGATCATTGCGAATTAATATTTAACATAAGCTCATATAAACAGTGAAATGTGAGTGTGTAAACACTGAAAAATCTTCAATAATCCGTGTATAGAATATAGTATTGTTGAAGCATACCTCGAACCTAAATTCTTCTTCTATAAAGTGAGCAATATTTGTTCCTCAGAAAATTTCCACAGTCCATCTGAAATACCCATTCTCTTCCTCCATGTTTACAGTATCCCGTTACCTCTCACGGACACTTCCATCCTCTTCTGTGAATAAAGAGAAGCGAAAAGTCGGTAATTTCTAATGACTCGTGTGAGTTGTGAGCATAAAAATTTGAGAATTATTTATAGTTCCCAAGGAAGAAATTAACTAAACGAGCTTATTTGTAAAAAAAAGGCTAGTGAGGCTTTTTTATTAGTTCGTAAGCCATTAAGTTAATCCGTTTTAGTGGATATTGTTGATGACGTTGTTAAAGTCAACGAGTATGAATTTCAATTCTATTTGCTTGTTGTTTACTCTCACAAATACTTTGTGGTTTACTCTCACAACTACTTTGTGGTTTTGGGCGTCTCATATAGGAAGGAAAACCAAAAGGTAAACTAAAATTATTTCAACACGAACGGAAACATAGCTTCCTTAATTTCGTTATCTCTTCCAAGCTGAAAACCACCTTAGAGGTTTTCCTTCTGAAAAAAGTTGTTTTCCTCCCATTTTCAGGTGTGCACGGTCCATGTCTTTAGAATATATATAAATATATATAGCATATATATAATTATCTCTAGCATCTTTTATGACAAATTCATAATAAACCATGATTTTGGTACCTGTTGTGAAATATATATTTTACCATTATTTATTCATCCTTATTTCAGGAGATAGACACTAATTACACATAGCTAATTAAGAAACTGTCATAATTGTCAAGTTTTACTATCTAGAATATTGTAAGAAGTAAGTTTTTAATTTTTATATTCCCGGGTAATCTTCCACAACGTTACTTATACTTACTACACCTACTACCTTCATTATTATGATCTTACTTCCTTGTAACAAAACATTTTGTTAAAATATTTTAAAATTATCCAGAGTAATACTTATTTTGATTTCTGTGAATATCAATTACGGATTCAGTGGAGCACTGTATTGCTCCTTGAAAACACTCACTGATTATATGGGTATACGATGATGTAGGTAAAATTGTAGTTGAGGTTAGCACTCATATTATTGTGGTCAACCCTCCGCTGGGAAACTCCGCAGCACTCATATTATTATGAAAATCACTCCGCTGGGAAAGTACCGATTCTTTTCCTTGTAATGCTTGCTGTTTTTCAGTAAGGTTCTCCATCCAGCTTGGATAAAACTGGGATTTTCCCAATGATTCACGGGATTGTGAACCATGGTCCTCCGCTGCCACAACTTTCTTTATTCGAACGCTCCATCCTGTTACCACCGCGTATTATGTATTAGTCATGCGGATATAAACAAATTTTTATATCAATGATTAGGTTTTTTTATTCAAATTTAACGTTGGCAAAATAATATTGGCATATCTAATTAAAGAATTCAAAGCAAAATGTTTTAATCACTTATAATAACATATGAAAACAATATTTTCTAGGACACTAGGTCATTTACGAGTAAGATGATATAGTACTCAAGTGAACGGAAGAAGCCAACATCATCAAATGTATTCCTTAAAAGCATTCAATTCAATTATAATTGTATTTTAGGTCGTTATTTAATATTCTTCAGGTAGAAGTGCCCTGGAGAAGCAATGCCGGCGACAATGCGGTCTTTCGACACGAAGGTGCGCGGTGGAAACTCCTAAAAACAAATAACAAAAAAATTCAGTTGCTCTTTGAAGCGAACTATCCAGAAGGATAGTTCCCTTCTTTTCCTCTACGTGTGATTCGAAGCACGCCCTGCCCCCTCCCCTCCCCCTTATCCACACATCCTTCGTCTCATCCACTCCCTCCACCCTAATCATCTGCAATGGTGGCATTACTTCGTCTACTAAGAGCGCTTTCCTCCTTTCCCGTCTATTCTTCCCGCACATTCCTGCCTTCCCCTGGAGCAGGGTAGTCGGCTGGGGATTAGTGATGGATAATTCATGCTGCTTCCCTAACCGGGATTAGTCCTTCCGTCCGTATGGGAGTTTAACGTCGAAGGAAGTTTTAAGGTCGGGGCTGAGGAAAATGTTTTAGAGGCTATAAGTGAGCAGGCCGGGAATTCCGGTGAAATTTCACTTCAGGGCGCCTGAAATTAATTCTCATTAGGCATGCCGCTGTCGTGTCGTGCCCTCGCGCAGGGATGTGATTTTTTTTTAGGTGGCTTGCTCTCCCGTCGCATTAATTGTGGCCCTGGCGTTTTCCGTGGGCATCCTTTTGTGAAAGATAGATGACCGGTGCCGCGAATTCTTGATGAAATTGGCAGTGCCAGCTTTGAAGTAACAGGGATCGAGCGGTAGGGAAAGGGTTATGGTGACTTGACAGTTAGTCGGCTTGTTAGAAGTTGAGACTACCTCACCTGAATAATGGGCTATAGTTTAGTATTAAGCTCTGAACCCTCTTCTAGAAGGAATTCCATCCTCTGGAAGAAATCTTCGATTTTGCTGTCGATGTTTTTTTTTCTTCGTAAGGTATTGAGGGACTCCTGAGGGTTATTTTTTTCCCCTAAGGGAGGTGAGCAGATATACTGATATTTTGAGAAAATCAGGAGTGTAAATAGTACTATAATCATATTATTAATTTTTAAATTTGAACTAAGTATAAATTCAGAAAAATAAGAACCGCCAACTGAAGGAAACATATATCAATAATAAAATGCCTTTATTGGGGCGAGATTGGGAATATATAGTCCTGTAATTCACCTACTCTCTTGTCAGAAATCCACTATTAAAAATTTAACGTTATTTACAAATAAAAAGAGGTAACATACCGGCCTCGGTGACGGCCGATCTACCAGTCCGGAAGTCGTGAGTTCGAAGCCCGATTAGGTGGATTTTTCATTCTCCACCTGGGGTATTGATGTGTGTTTCTCCCTTGAAATTCGTTGTCTCAGGCGTAACTTAATGGAATTCGCTCAGCATATTGAAATGAGAGAAACACTTGGTAATTCTCCTGATGATAACATGTATTGGCAAAACCTAGGTAGTGTTAATAAATAAATATTTGTGTGGGTTTACCAAGTGTTTCTCTCATTTAAATATTTTTCACCCATGTCATAAGATTAAAAAATGTTATACTGTCCACTCTAATTGGCCGCTTAGTTCTGAGGTTGGGAAACTATTAAATAGATAAAAAAATAAATAAATAACCATATACATTGGACATAAATTATACCATAAATGTCAATCTTGTAGAGATATATTTACATTTGTGTGGGAAAAACGTAAGAAGAGAAGTCTATCATACTTTACGAAAAAACACTGCAGGAAAACACTCACACATAGTAAATAACATTTATAGGAAATCCTAAAAGAACGAGCACTAAATGTGGTGAGGATGATAGGAAAGTGCCGATTCCAAACGTCAAAAAATGCTCCCGGACTTGGACGAGCTCGATGTGTAGTACCTAGGCTAATGAGTAACAGGGAAAGCGGGAGCTAAGAGACTTTAGCCGTTGAAGTTCATTTTAATAAATAGGCAATATGTGTAGTAATACTGCGTATTTTTACAATTAGATTTTTATTTAGGTACATCTAGTTTTGACGCTACGGCGTCATCTTCAGGCACATAAATTCATCTAGAGACAGTCATTGGACGTATTTTTGTACTTGAAGATGACGCCGCAGCGTCGAAACTAGTTGTACCTATAAATGAAAAGCAAAACAACTTGGTAATTCCACATTAACAGTTTATTGTGATGACCCGGGTTTCGACTACCAAGTCATCTTCTGATCAAACATACAGAGAAACATTCCAACTTATATATGTTAAAACTATGCAATAGGGGAGGGAAGGGAGGGAGGGGACGAAAAGGAGTGGAGAGCCAATGAGGAGGTTAGGTGTTGTTAGTGGAGGGTTGTGGGGGAGGGTGGAAAGAGGTCTATTGTTGTGAGGAAGACGGAAGGATTGGTAAGGGGGAGGGGGGGGGGAAGGGATTAGGTGACTTCTGGGTGATGATTAGGTGCTTACATTGTACATACATTAGGTGATTTTTGGAAGCGAAGGCAGGTCAAGGAAGGGTGAGTGGGAGGCAAACATAATGTCATTTATAACTTCATCACCTCGTTTTTTCCCCGCAATTATCTCCATGCATTCCAAAGCATCAAGCTTCAGACCTTTCGGTTGGGAGTGCAAGATGTTTGGAACAAAGTTGCTTTGGTGGCCCGTTTCCAACAGATGTTTAGCAAATTGGGAAGACATGTTCCCGTTCTGGTAACATGCCTTATGTTCTTTCATACGTATTTTAAAATTTCTACCAGTCTGACCCACGTAAACCGCCGAACATTCGCACTTTAACTGATATACTCCACTTTTTTCCATTTTATCCACTTTGTCTTTTGTACAGGAAATTAGGTTTTTAAGGTTAGACATGTTATAAAAGGCTGTTTTTATATTAAGGTTTCTCAATTGCTTGCTAAGCTTTCTTGTCCATTCTCCCAAGTAAACGAATTTACACCATCTCTTTTCACAATCATTACCAATTGAGGGAAATAGGGAATTTATGGTTAGTCGTGATTTTTTCCTCTTTAAAAGCTTCTCTATTAAATCAGAGGGGTAACCGTTACTAACTGCAATCTGTTTAATAATATTTACCTCCTTGTAGAAATTTTCTTTAGGCATTGGAATGGTGAGTGCTCTGTTGACCATGGCATGGAACGCGGCTAGCTTATGAGAGTGGTGATGCCTCGAATGGGAATGGATAACTTGGTCTGTGTAACTATCTTTCCTGAAAATGGAGAATTCTAATTTATCATTCACTTTTCGTACATTTATGTCTAGGAAATTTAAGGAACTGTCCGCTTCTTTCTCACATGTGAATTTCAGATGTTTACAAACGGAATTTAGAAAAAATATGAAAGCGTCCAGCATTCAAAGTATTACATTTATCAAAAGTTATTTAAGATATAATTTTTGATTGATTTTTGCAAAAAAAACTCCGAAACAAGATATAAAAAGATATGTATTTACGAAATTGTGTGGAAAAGTTCTTAACAAGTTGCTGATGAAGATTTTGACTTTAGGACTCTTAAGAGAAATGTGCGCTATTTGCATAAAATACTTTTATAAACTAAATAAGCGTGCCAGGACGTTCCTACGTAAAAACCTAGAACAAAAACGCCAACTTCAATTAATTTTCTGAATATCTGACAGGACTTACTTTAATTTTACAAAATAAATTCCTCAAGGTAGATAAGATGAGGATGAACAGGAGGAAAGGTGGTCGAAATTAAAGACGTATATCAAAATATAACCACAGTAATCCGTCATATTAACGTACAAGGATATTTCAGCTGTTTTACCAAACCACCACAAGTAGTCTCTGCATTAGATAACCTGGGCAATGCGCTTCTGAGTGAAAATTGAGAGAACGCTTGCACCAGAATAGAACAGGTTCTATTTCCCCGTGCAAGTTGCAAGTGTCCGCGCAATTTTTCGTGTTCACACGGTGAAATCGTGTCGTGCAAGTGCTCGTCCATCAACTCGCGCAAGTACTTGCATCGATTAAAGGAGATTCTTAATCATCTACAACCCATTCCCTCTGAGTACCCCTTCCATCCACCTTTCTTTCCTTCTCTGCATTTCTCGCAGCAATGTCCTCTCCTCCCCTACCATTCTCAGCACTTTTTCATCAGTTTCTCTCAATCCATCTAACTATTTCCGTCATTCGCCAAACCCACATTTCAAAAGCCTCAAATGTATGCTCATCATCCTACCTTGTAGATCACGTTTCGGATCCATATAATACGACGCTCCATAGTATATTTTCCACTAATATTTTATTCAAATCTTTATTTAGTGTCCCTTTTATCGATTCCTTCCTTTTCAAAGGCCTCTTTTGATTATGAAGTTCTTCGTCTAATATCCTGGCCACTACGTCCATTTTCCTCAACGATGCTTCCTAAATATATAAAATGTTCTACCTGTTCCAATGTGTGCCCTTCTAGTATGATATTTAGCCTAGCCTTCTTATTTCTTGATAATCTCCTTACGTTTGTTTTCCTACTACGTATTTATTTTCATCCCAAACCTCTCACACTGGTCCTGTTAAGCGAACATCAAGGTCTGCAGTAGTTTGGCCGAATTATTAACAAGGAAAATAATAATACAATGGAAAGGAAAGCAAAGTCAAGAAAAGAAGGAAGGCATGGATGCCCTCTGTAACCGTTCATATTCAATATTTTTTATGAAGCAAGGATTGAAACAATTAAGGAAAATAATCGTAAACAGATTTTTAAGCCTTTATCCAAAGTCTCAATTAGTAATCTTTCTTAATTGACTGTTTTGTAGAAGATATAGAATACTGGTACTTCATTTGAACATTCATTTAATTTTGCTTCCGATAAATCACCTAATAAAGAATACGCCTCTAATAAAGACTGACTACATAAGAATTGAAATAAGGAAAACAACGAGTGCTCAATTACTAACTCACTCTAATTTTCTTCTACTACTGAAAATAATAGAAGAGAATACTCTCTCTCCTTTAGTACCCTTTGCGATTCTTAAATTTCCGTCACACCGCCCTACTCTCCGTGCTTGAATTCTTCTCTATCTACTACGAAGCTTACTAACAGTCCATAATCAAAAGAATGACTCGGAATACGCACACCCGGTCGAATAAAAAAGTAGCTGACACAGCTCGATCGTTTGCTGTAGGCTAAAACGGGAGATTAGGAAGAATGGGGCAGGCGGAGGGGGAAATAGTTGGAGGTGGGGTTTTCTAGTATGTAGGCGGTGGGTGGGGGGTTGCCCTCCAGCGACGGAAAACTTCGAGTAGAAAAATCACCAAACATAACTTCTTATTTTACAAACTGTAGCTCTACTATGGTAAATAGAGTGTTGGTAATTGTTAATATCAAAAGATAAAAGATAATTCTGGGTTCCCATTGCAGCAAATTTTTCATTTAAATAACGCGGCCTGAGCTAAGACGTGTTCATTAACCTTAAAAAGGAGTCATTTAAAAGTTATTTTTAATGAATATAAACATTAAAATTCCTCACATGTTCTGCAATGGGACCCTGTATCTATGCTTTCCAAACAAAAACGTGAAATTCAAAAGTTTTTAACTCTCAATTATTTTAAACTATAAGTAACATGCTAACGCTCCGCAGCGGGGTTTTTAGCCTAGGTGGTGAGCACCCTTAAAGGGTCTCTCTTTGTCACTCCTGACGGTCTCATCCACCCCCACCGCCTTATTCCTCTTCATGACCCGCAGGGCCCTTTCGATCTCGCTATCTGATATTTCTGGTCTTAAGCTATCCTCCTCTACCTCGGGTCTATTCTCCTTATCATTGAGTTCTTCCACGTACTCCTTCCATCTTTTCCGAATATCTTCCTGTTTTATTAATATCTTGCCTGAATCATCTTTAATAGTAGGGATCATGTTTCCCGTCAAGGCTTTTACTTTCTCGTATAATAAGCCCATTTCTTCCTCCTTCTCCAACTTCTCCATGCACTCGCACTGTTCTTTCCACCATGCCTCCTTCGCCTTATTCGTCTCTCTCCTCAATTTATTATTGGCCTCTCGGCATTTACGTCTCCCGTCATCAGTATTAATGTTTTTCTACATTCCACGCTCTGCCATCTTCCTGAGTAGTCGGCATCATCAATACATGATGTTGTAGACTACTCGACGAAATCGGTCGTTTTAATAACATGTGTGGACGAACTCATTTCTGTTGTATTTTTTCATCATGGAGTTCCATAAAGTTGAGCCTGATACCATTGGAATTTTTTAAGTAATGCTTTTTCATAAAAAGACAATAGAGAAGATGAAATCCGACTCCTTAGGAGAGGATTCCTTAAAAATTTGGAGTGAGAGCAAGGATTCCATTCTCTAGGAATAATTGTGACGATAGCAAAAAGTAATAAGGTTGTTTAGTTTTTAATTCAATCATGGATGATATGCAAAAAGGCTCAGTTTCTAAGAGCCAATGTGAATAGGGAAGAATAATGAAATGGTCAGTCTTCTCCACTGACATGAAGAAAATGTTCTCGCTGGATTCCCACTGGATCAATTGGTCCATACTGGCCGACGTTTAGACTCTCGACATGAGTATCGTCCTCAGGGCTTATTTTATAAGAGATAAACTCGATTTGCGTGGCTATAGCATAGAGAATGCCTATCGTAAATTGATAGATTTTACAGTCAAATATTATCAAGCAGGAAATAGGTGCCTATTAATAATTACGGGGAAAGGCAACAGCACAGGACTCATCAGCCCTTAGGACGATTCTCACGTCGAGAGTCGAAACGTCGGCCAGTATGGACCAATTGATCCGGTGGGAATCCCGAAAACATTTTCTTCATTTGATTCGCCGGGAAAGCGCAAGACTTACACTTCTCTACTGACAATTTAAATATTACAGAGTGACCACCTCCTCAGTGAATTTAATTAAGATATTACTCAAGGCTCCAATAGAGATGTAAGTTAGATATTTTATAATCGGTTCCCCATTACGTTGAACTTACTGTCGGCAGGAAAGGAATGAGAATATATATTTAATAAGGAAATAAATTTGGTGGGACCTATTTACATCTTCTTATATTTACCGATTTATGATCATAAGATAGTTAATCAGTCACTAAAAAAAGGCTTTGTGGGACCAGTGTGAGTGCCGCGGGTGGGATAATATTAATTGCTACGCAAAGGATATAAAATTATTTTCAGAGAGGGACGGGGAAAAATAAACATCGATAAAGAGAACCAGAAGATAGAGTGAACGGACACCTAGAATTAAATCAAAATAATTTGGGGATAGCGGATTGAATGTAGAAGATATTTAGACGAGAAATTCGTGAGGAACGGAAGTGCCTCCGGGGAGAAAAGGAACCCTGACAACAGGACATGGAGTGAAAAGTTATTTGATATGAGTGTTATACTGCATATGCTAATATTGGGTAACACTCTATACAAAATTATAAAAAAAATATTGGTGCAAGTGGCCGGAGAAGATGACAAAGAATGAAGACATGTTATGTGGTGAGGCGAAGAGAGAGAGAGAGAGCATAATGGATGGGCCACATGGTGAAGGTAGACTTGGGATTAGGTGGAAGAGAAGAATAAAATTCACTAAGGGAGATCATAACTTGTGGAATTTGGTGATAAAAGCAAGTTTATTTTTAAATAATTTCTATATTTCCTCGATAAAATTAATACAATTCACGACTACTTAGTGTACAACCTTGCCAATCGCGTATCCCTCTGACACCGAACGATAGCGAGCATCGTCAAAAACGGTCGTGAATTGTATTACTGGGAGAGACTCTAAAGTCTCAAACTCTGTCTTCATTAAGCAGGGATACGCGGTAATCCCCTTCAGAGATTTAATCGTCGTCTTTTGCCATTTATGAGTGGCGTAGTGGTTCATGCGCGCTCAATTAACCGTTACATACTACGGTATATCAAGTACTTAAAGTCAGGAAGATAGACCATCGAACGGATATATATATAAAATTCCCAAGTACATTTATAGTGAATGTTGGTGTATGAGTGAAAAATTAAGTTGGTAAGAATGTCACAGTGATTTACCTAAGTTCAGGAAAGAAAATTTATAAAAATCACACTTTATCAGACAACATACGTAAAAGGTTTAATTAGCATTTTCTCAAAGGTCTAATTAGCATCAAGTCATGATCCTCCAATATATTCAAGTGGTGTAGATTCGTTCCCATGCGGTAGGCTAGTTAACGCCTCCTTTGATTTCTGGACATCAGCCAGCATGGCGGCTGCCCGTGATAGGAAACCAACGAACCGGTTGAAAACATGGAGAAATTGGAGATGGTTTTTAGAAGGCATTCCCTTCCCCTTAAAATTCGGGTGTGATTCCAAATTAAGGACGTATTCCAGAATCAACGAGAAAACCTCAGTTATCGTCACTGCAATAGACGAAAGACTCACACACAGTCCAGGCAACAGAGAAAAAAATATCGATATTTTCGACTTTTTTGAGTACTGGATGGGACCTGTTTTACGTGGTAGGAGGGGAGGATGAAAGAAGATCCCCCAACATGTTTGCAACTCGAGAGTCGATGTATTTTCTGAGGGTCCAAAGTTGGCCAAAATAGGTTTTAAAAATTTACGAGTCAAAAGACTTTTTGGAGAATAAAGAGTAATTTACAATTTGTAGGAATTAAAATACATTTAATTTGAGCCGTACCAAGTTCTATTTGATTAATTAGTTATTGCATAAAAAACGAAAAACCGTCCAAAACGGCTATTGTTTAAAAGTAAATTATTTATCACAAAAGCAATCGTTCAAATTTTTAAATCATTTTTAAAGAAAGCGTTTTAAATTCCTAATTGGTTGAAAGTTTGTAAAGTTCAATCGGTTAATTTGTTTCTGAGATATGTTTATTAGACTATCCCAACCTGTTCAATGTTAAAAGCCATAACTTTTTTGTTTATTAACTTTCGGGGTCAACTCAAAATAGATTCCCTTATGAAATAGTCATATTTTTAATGTTGTTAAAAATCAATGAAAAAATTAAATATTAATTTCTTATTTATTGCTGTAAAATAGAGGTAACTTTTTATTTATAAACAATAGGAGGCAAAGCGTCGCTCGTACTTTCTACGAGTTTCTAACTTAGATATATCGATAGCTGGCGTTAAAACAAAGATTTAAAAAAATATGGTTCCCTACGACCTATTAGACTTGAGTTAGGATTTTTTTCTTTGTTGTTTTAACGCAAAAACATCTCCAATTTTTCCATGTTTTCAACTGGTTCGTTGTTTTTCTATCACGGGCAGCCGCCATGCTGGCTGATGTCCAGAAATGAAAGGAGGCGTTACCTAGCCTACCGCATGGGGGGAGAAAGAGAGAGAGAGAGTCTCTCTCTCTCTCTCCCAACAAAAGGGCTGAGTGACTGCTTTCTGAATGCAAATAATTGCGTTGCGCCGCCGGGATAAAATTTTCCAGCAGAGCCCCTAAGTAAATGTGAACGGGTAATGTCTTTATACGCCGTACTAACTCTCGGTCATTACACTCAACCACTTTAGCGGGATTTAGACTCGCGGGGTTTTTTCTTTCTCTTTTCTCCATATTTTCCGTCCGGAAGGGGCGTAGTTTAGTTCCCTCACTTTAGAACATGATCCACCGGCAGCTTAACAACAAAGATTATATTACTCGAAGGAAGGTCAGTGGTAAATTACGCACCGCTTTGGGTTCGAAGACTTTGCAATCGAGGAAAAGGAGACGATTCTTCATGTTACGTAATCTGATTATGCTTGGGGCCAAAAGAAAAAAGTAAATGCCGCGGAAATAATGAATCAATTTGGAGAAGCTGGTATAAAAAGGGGGATTATTTTGCCGCCCCTCATATTACATTCCCGGGAAAAAGCTTAACATCCCTTGGCTGACAAATTAACTAGGAGAGGAAAATATTATTTTCCCTGAGTAAGAATTTCCGCTTCAAGAGGACGAATTCTACAGGAGGGTCGGAGAGGGTTTCCATTCCGTTTGGCGCCCAGAGTACTGTTCGTTGGACACTTTGAAAAATTTCTTGATAGGGAAAACGTACACATAAGTTTTAGCCCGGCGATTAAGAAAAGAAAACACTTGACATGATCATAACGCATGCGCATTAACTTTCGAGCACGGACGGGTCTAAAAGCATTCCCGGCTAGGGCATAACGATCTACATTTCCTCCAGGGGCAGTTTTTTTTTTCCTTCCTTACAAGCTTCCGCGCAGAGTCTTTCCTGTTATCGTTATCGTCCGTCTCGGAAATTTTCCTTTCTCTTTCTCCACATCCCCTCTCCCCTCCCCCCTCCCACCACCCACTGTGCCTTTTAATGCAAAATGGTCTCGTCGTTCCTCTCCTCTACTCAACCCACCCATATTCTCCTGTTTCGTGCAATCTTTCTCGTGCCCTCTTTGCTTTGGAGACCTCTCTACCCCTCCTCCTCAGAGGCGACAATTCCGCATGTGTCTAAAACGTGATGGAATTCTCCCGTCCTCTTCGTGAAGACTTTAGGTTCAAATCCCCGCGAAGTCGGTGGGTTGTCCATTCGGGATTATATGGACATATGGCGAATGGATAATCCCGCTCGGGAAGGGCGGGATTATCCATTCGCTTACGAGTACTCCTGTGAAATGGCATGCATTTCATTGATTTCCCCTTCTCACGAAATCCTCCGCGTTGGAGTTTCGGAGCGAATGCCAGGTAGCGTGACCACGAGGTTCAGCTCCCACACATTTCATTCCCGCCACCTCCCTCCCACCCTCTGAATGGAAGCCCCACGGGAGGAGTCGACGATAAAGCGGGAGGCAGGTTTGGAAAGTCCCCTGGAAAACACAAGCCGCATTTAGGGCCACTCTAACCAAAAGCAAGGTGTTTTTCACTGTATTTGGACGTGAATAATCAACCGTCACGGTGTTTACAAGAAGATAAAGATGTACCATTCGGTCCTCTTGGCATACTCTCTCTCACTCTTGGGAGGTGACGATTCGGCTTTCATAACAACGATCTTACGTTGGCATTACAATAGTACTGAACTCAAGACGAGCCTGAAAAAAGGCAGTGGTGGGATGAAAGAGTTTCAAGATTCGGTGGTTCGACTAAATATCGTATTCTTTCCTCGTGATAGAAAACGTAAACAAACTTACTTTATATCCTCCTGTTAAGCGGGCGACATTCGTCGCGTGAAACGTCACTCACCTGATGAAATTTCAGATCCAGTGAGTGAATTATATGCAGGGAGTGAATTAAGGATGCAGAATGAAGACTCATGCAATTACTACATTCCTTTCTAGAAGAATATAACAGCGATACTACACGAATATTTTCACTGCCGCATGTCATCGTCATTAGTGGTACTTTCATATTTATTCTGTTAGCTCGGTTATGTAAATGTAAAACTAAAAGCTCTGCCGTATTGCACGTAGTACTTAACGGTAATTAGATATTAATCGCTTATTTACCGAATGTTGGCTAATGTTGATGGGTTTTTCAGTTAAAAGTTTTTTCGGGAATAAAATAGCGGTAAAGTACTGACAAATAATATTCTAAGATCAAGGTTATTTTTGTTCAAAACGAACAATACGTACTTAAAGAATCAACACCCTAAGTCAGACGCATCAAATCCAGTAAAGGAGATATTTTTATAAACATGGAATAACATTTATTAATGAATATATATATATACCAAAAGTTACAGATATATAGAATAAGAAGTTCATCTTGAAAATCAGTTCCGATACGATGCCATAATAAACCATTTCATATTGACGAATTCCTCGAGAAGGTACTGCTATATCAGCGAATTATCGCTGAGTTACTACTCCCCCATTTGTGTTAAAGAATTCAAAATTTTACTTGGGCAACCAATATATCAAATATCAATGCATATGTAAATAACCTTGTTCTCAATGACTATAAGGAAGATACATCGTGAAAATGGAGAGAAACAGGCTAACATGAACACGCTAAGATGTAGAGTATTACAAAATAGACCTTGAAATAAAACTCCAAATAACGCGCAAAGAATTTTGAATGTTTCAAATATAAACCCTGCATTTTTTTCGTATATTAATTCATACGAGGTGTGTTCATAAAATAACGGGAATTTATAAATTTCGCGGGTTTGGAGAGTCCGATTGTCACAATTTTTAAAAATGTTGGTATACATGCCACTGAAGTATGATAAAATTTTCAGCTGTATTCATTGTTTACTTTGTCTGTGGCAGCCGCTAAGGTTATACGTGTTTTTATGAGCTCGGCGATTTTCGTTTGTTAAAAATATTTATTTTTAATGGATGTGTATCAAATTTTGTGTAAAAAATGAAATAAAGTGTAAAAAAGTGTACGAAATGTTAACAAAGGCCTATGGTGAGTCTGCTATGAGCAAAACAAGAGTTGACGAGTGGTATAAGCGTTTCCAAGATGGCCGTGAAGACGTTGAAGATGACGAACGCTCCGGACGCCCCTGCACACCAACAACCGATTTATTGGCGTCTATCCTTAGCGGCTGCCACAGAAAAAGTAAACGATTTCCAAAATGTCTTATCCGTACTTTAAGTGGAGCAATATCTATTCTCTCAAATTATAAATTCTATCACGCGTAAATTTTACTAACGAATATGAGCAACGCTAAATCTGCTTTGATTAAATGGCTGAAACAAAAATTATTTTGATGAAGGTACGAGTATTTTATGTTAACTTTTACCATGATCTTTAGGGAACTTGGTGAATCAATATGTTTTGGAAAAGTCGTAAATAACCCATAATGAATTGCGTGAAAAAAAGGACAGGTAATTTTATTTCATCGAAGTGTGAAGTTTACACCATATAATACATCACGACTCTTAAATAGTTAATCTACGTTCTTCAAGAAGAAGATCTTAGCTTAGGATTTCATTTGATTTTCATTCAGCAGCCATGTTATCAGCATCTTATCTTCATATCTAATCGGTAGCACGAGTGCGAGTACATTCTGGGACAAAAATCCGAGAATGGAATTCAAGGATCCGAAATAAGTTTCAAAGAAAGCTATCAACTACTGTCCGTCATTTCAGGGGATTCGTAGATGTGGATATTCCACAATTGAAATCAGAAGATTAAAATCGGCATGTTTTTCATCAGTTCCCACTTCGTTTTTAGCTTGGAGCATCTCTTGATTCAATCTCGCGCCTCCAGGGAGAATGTCGAAGCAAGGTTTGTGATCCATTGCCTTGATGCAAATAAATACCTTTTACGTCCTTTCCAAATGTCACGCGTTCTCTTCTGGCGAATCGAGCCCATTTTCTTCTCTCCCCCCCACAAAAAAGAACACAAAATTGTCCTCGACACTACTCCTTTTCTTTCCCTTCCGATCTCCCCTTCACCTCCACTTCCTTTTCGGGACATGTTGCGTGGGACAATCCCGACTCCGTCTACACTTCTATGATCCCTCAGTGAAGGGTCGCACGATTCCCATAAGCTCTCCTTCGTCCTTCTTTTATTTCTCCGCGGGACAACTTATAGTTTTTGCGATCGGAACATCTGCTCCTCGTAAAAACCGTAAGGGGGACGGTGAGGCGTTTATATGGCCACATGACTGAGATGGTGGCATCCGTTTTCACTCGGGTAAAGAGTGATATTTACCAGAGGACTCGCTTGCCAGACGAAGGATAAACTCCCTACAAAATATTTCGTTAAGTCCTAATGGGAAATTCAGAATGCTCTCGAAATTGGCCAAACTCGACTAATTTCGAGGTTTCTACGTACCACTCTCGAAAACTCCGGAAGTTGCTATTCAGAGAGCATTTTTCTGTTGTTTCGAGTTTCGTGAAATACTCGTTTCTGGATCACAGACGGACGGAATGACGTTATTCACACTCGTTCGGGACTTTTTTGAAACTCTCTGTCATTAGGCATTGAAGGTTAAAGAGCTTTTTGGTGGTCAACGATGGGGTTAAATAAAGTTTTCCACATTGGATTATTTCCTGGAATCCGGGGGATGATAAGGAGTCCTTTTCGATTTTTTTGAGGTCGTGACTAACTATGCATGCGGTCAATATAATATCCTCGAAAATGTAATAAAAGATGAGTCTTCTAACGTCTAGATACGTTTGGATCGTTTTACCCTGAGGAAATCGGTTCCGAAATTTAATTTTGGGATGACGTCAAACTTCAAATCGTTTCCTCATGTTTGGAAATAATCTGTTTTACTAGCAATGGAAGGTCACTTGAGTTATTTAAAATCAAAAAGAAAAAATGCCTACGAAGAGAAAGAAGAGGGAATGTTGCGATCTCTGTGGAGGATGAAGTCAATATGAATTCCGTGAACTTAATGAGATAGCAATGCTAAAATATATGCCGCCAACTTACAGCATAAATATATATATATATATAATATATATATATGATTAACTTTACATCCAACACGATGTGGCAATGATTTTAATGTCACATCGTGTTTGGATACTTCTACTTACGATGGTAAAGAATCCTTAATAACTCCCACGTGGGAAATGAGATTTTCAAAGATAGCGCTCCGCAATATTAACTCCAAAGCTATCAGCAAGTAATATTAACCTTATAGCTAAATGGTCTCAGAGACAAATAGAAGTTTTGTTTTCCACTTTGTCGAAATTAGACGGATCCTGAAATCATATAGGGGATACCGTTCACTTTACTTCGCATTAACTCCGCTTCGGGGATTCAAACCAAGCACCGCTAGTCAGCATAACAAATCCCGGTCTAATACACTGAAAAAAGTCGCGACTGTACTCACTCATTTATGTCAAATTCTGAAACCCTAACTCTGAAAGAAGCTATGACTTTAGAGGAAGCACCGCGATGACGGCAGTCGCACTTGGTCCCGAGGCAAGTGTCGTCAAGAGGCAAGCGGACAAATTCTTCCGGCCAGAAAATGAAGCGGTCTGTAAAAGAGGAGAATCGCAGAGAGGGGGATACCGAATGATTATTTCTTCGACACGGGGACTAAAAGAGGTAAAACGCAACA
>WURS02208886.1:0-20219 GCA_011762765.2 Rhinocypha anisoptera | reverse complement strand
CCGAAACCGGTCGTGAATTGTAAAAATTTTTTATTTGTGGAATTATATAAAAGTTATTTTTTAAAAAACCATCAATCGAGAGATTTAATGTTTCGTCAGTGACAAAATCCTCTCTTAATCCTTTCTTTATTATTTTTTTTGCTCTATTTGTGTTATTTTTCAACAACTCCATGACAACTCTTAGCCATACTAAGATAACAACTCCGTGACAACTCCTTTCACTGTTATATCTTAATTGACATTTTAATTTTAATTAATTAATTTATAGCTTGCACAGTTTTGTTGTTATTGATGTGTAAAATTTTAAATAATTAATTGTTAAAAAGTTTGTTTAGTTGAGAGATGGGGACTTTTGAGAAAGAACACCATTAAAAAGACGTAAATTGCGAAGTGTTCTGGGGTTTTTGGCTTACTCCCAAAGAGGAGAGTTGTACAAAAGAAGACTAACGTTACAGCTTGTGTTGCAATCCACTGCAATTTTGTTCGTCTTCTTTGATTGTTTTATCCAACGTAAAGGCCAAACGTTGTCTGTACTTATTTCGATAAAATGAATATGATACGAGATTTTCAAAAATCTCTGTAAAGATCTCTCAGGATCTCGGAAAGGATGCCCCAGGATCGTAATTTCACGTGAGGCGTGGGACGCACAACTTTGCACAACTCCGAACTAGAGATGGGCGACTCCGATTCGATTCTCCTGAAAATCGATAATTTTAATATGATTCCCGATAATTTTGATTCGATTATTGTGATCCGATTCTGATTCCATTCGTTTCCTTTCTAATACGATTCAGTTACGATTCCGATTCAATTACGATTGCGATTCAGTTACGATTTCGACTTAGTTACGATTCAGTTACGATTAAGTTACGTTTCCGATTCAGTTACTTTTCCGATTCAGTAATGATTCCAATTCAGTTACGATTCCGTTTCACTTACGAATCCGATTCAGTTACGATTCTGTTACGATTTCTATTTAGTTACGTTTCCGATTCAGTTACGATTTCGATTCAGTAACGATTCCAATTCAGTTACGTTTCCGATTCACTTACGAATCCGATTCACTTACGAATCCGATTCAGTTCCGATTCCGAATCTGTTACGATTCCGATTCAGTTACGATTCCGTTACGATTTCAATTCACTTACGTTTCCGATTCAGTTACGATTTCCATTCAGTTACGATTCCTATTCAGTTACGATCCCGATTTAATTACGATTTCGATTGAGTTACAATTCCGTTTCAGTTACGATTCCGATTCAGTTACGTTCCGATTCAGTTACTATTTCGATTCATTTACGATTCCGATTCGAATAGTTTCACATGATGCGATTCGAATCGATTTAGAGGATCCGATTTTTCGAGCGAATCGATTCACACAATACGATTCGAATCGACCTGGTCGAATCGATTCATTTCTTGAAATCGCCCATCTCTACTCCGGACGCCTATATTGCTCTACAGCCAACAGGTGTGCTGACAATTTTATTCAAAGAATTTCCCCTGCTTCCGTTTTCCTTTGGCTTTGCTCCAGCGGAAGAGAGAGTAGGAGTGTGTGTGTGTGTATTACCACCCTTCGACGAACAACCACCCTGAGGTCCTTTTTCATTGCTGCACAACCGGATTTCCAGTATTGCTGGAGGAAACGTGGCGTGTACGTAAAGGCTCCATAATGTTTACGCCCTCCCCCCCACACAGGGAACCAGTCTCCAAAAATCCATTCAGATTGATCAAAAAGCTGGTCTTCGGTGATATCCCGGTGGACCGGTGGCCACGTGACGCGGTTTACTTGTAAGGAATCCTGGACCGCATGGCTCATAAGTTATATTATCTCCTCCTGGTTTGATGTTAAAGTTAGAGCGATACACGTTAAAAGAAACCAGAATTACGCATGGCGGAATACGATTTGACAAAAGGAGGACTGTAGTTATTCCGATACACTGTTTTTGGCTCAACTTTGTGGAAATTCATTTTCAAAGGTTTAAAAATAAACACTTTGCCAGACTTTTTATTTTTACAACCGGTTTCGTTACTTCAGTAACATCATCAGATTATATTGAATACAGAAGTTTTCCTTAATATACTACGGCTAGGAGGGGGTCGGAGAAAAAGGAGAGGAGGGACGGTAGGGGGGAAGCATCTAAGTAAGATAACGTTGGGTCTGTAACGTCAGAATTATTTGTACCATTCTCCTCCTCGGGAGTAAACCATGAAAACGCCGCACACTTCCAAATTTACGTCTTTATTCTCTCGTTTATCACTTCACACACCCCCCTTTCGCAAAATCAGCATGTCCCCGCTATTCCTCCACAACAATCCCCGCACTTCCCCTTACACAAACACCAAACAAAAAATTTCCAACAATCAACCATCCAAAATTCTACTCCACATCAACAACAATGAAACAAAAGGCCAGTATACAACATCACAACAATAAGCCAGCAATAGGCTAGGCGTTACAAGTGGAAATGGGAGGCTAGAACTATGAAGAAGGTCGGAAGAATTGATTTCACATTTATATCATCTACAGCCGTACGTGAAATTTCCACCGTGAAAGACGTTTTAGACTTTTAGAGACACTAAAAAACATTTCACTGTTTGATTTTCAATGTACTAAATGTGGTTCTTCATCCGATGGAAAGATCAAACGGAAGGACAGAATAATTAACGGAATTCGGGCAGGAGAGAGAGAGAGAGAGATGCGCAAAGCCCTCAGATGAGAAGGGATAACATCGGGGACATTTTGATGCACGATGTCAAGATGAAGACAGCTGTGTGGTATGTGAAAACGACAGAGGGAAATCCGGGATGATGCTCATGGAATAAACGACGGCGGATGATGAACTGCCAAGAAATATGAGGACGCGGACATGAGGACAAACGTGAGAGAGGGCTGGAGTCGGGAGCATACGTGGAATCATTCTCGGGATGAACGATGGTGATAAAGTGTGTTTAATAGCGTTTTTTCCGCAGGTAATGAAGACACAATATTTTTTTTTTTTAATTTGAGAATCTCGTTCGAGATGATAACGAGAGCCTTTTAAATGCGATTGCGAAGCCACTTGGCCCGATGATGGCGTAAAAGGGAGACTCCCGACAGCTCTGCTGAGACGTAATTATCGGGAAGTACACACACAAGCGAGGGATCTGCACTGCAGCCGATCTCCCAGGCAAGGTCGGAACGCTGTTTCTAACATCGGCTCGAATGATTCGCAAAAATTTTCTCGCCAGCACCGCTAACTCCGGGGAAAATTTATTCCCATTTGAATCACGTTCAAACGAGAGGACTTTCCGAGAAATGATTCCCAAGCATCTGTGTCTCAATAAAACACCACGTCGACGCACTGCAATAAGAATGGAATAGGAGTGGAGGCAAGTCACAAGTGGAAAAGATTATGAAAGTGTGGAGTGTCCTAATCTACCCTACCGTGAAGTGGAAGAATGAATACATTAACCCTTAATCAATGGCATGCGGTCTGAGAGAGACAGCAAGGATATTAAACATTAAACAGTTTATCCCTACTTTTAAGAATTATGTATATTGTGTCCCTTCTAGGACTGAATAGATGATCGTAAAACAATCTCTACTTTCTCTGTCAAACGTCACTAATCTCGAAAAATCAATCGGAATCGTTGTATTTTTGTACTAATATTTTATTAATGAAATCAAAAGATTAAATTTGTAATGCTGGGCATCATTACAAGAACCTCAAAGATTTTCTTGGAATTTATGTTCCCAAATTTGGAATAAATACAATTTTGTTACAAATTGGATTATGTTCAGTTTTTCATTCTCTGGCCATTATATTGAAGATTTTAATATTCTGAGAATATAGATAAAAAGTTATCAATTTACAAATAATAATGTTTGAATAAACATGAATGAAAATTAATATAACGAACACATTTTTTTCATAAAATAAAAATATGATATCTTCTATACATAATGTCCACAATAGCTTTACAAATATTCCACGCTATTAGGTTAAGGGTTAAATTCTCCCAAATAGTAGTCTCTTGAGTAAGTAATGTGAATGACCTTTACAGGTATAACCCTGTCGATTTGTTGAACTTTTTTGTTGTAAGTGGAGAATTTGCATTTTGGATGACCTTGAAAATTATTATAAAACGTCCCTTAGTGTTTGTGCAGCATTCCCATTCACCATTTTATTCTTCCGCTTCTCGTAGCTTTTGTACCTTCTCATTTGGTCCAAAAGATTAACATATATGTACGATATATATATATATATACATATGTATATATCTCCTCACCTCTGGACCCCTTACGGAGTATCCCAATATCCCATCAACTTTTTCGTAATCAATTTCCCCGCCGTTTTTCTCCAAATATTTCCATCATTACGTTACAATGCATTATTATTTCAACGCATGAGTTTGTTTCTCTTCTTCTGTATTTCCTCGAAGACCAACTTTCTAACTGTTCAGTACTAATTTAAAATTATGGAATAAACTGTCAAGCTAATATTTACGGAAATTTATAAGAGGTAATTTTTCATCACATTTTAATGGAAACCCTTTTCTACTAATATTAAACGCACCTTTTCTTGTAGTATACCTGTCAGTTTTTTTCACCTTTTCTAGTCATTTTCTAAGTTCAGAAGTCCTTGGAGAAGGATTTTCGTGGGAAAAGGTAAAAAAGAATATGAGAAATGGCGGGGGGAATTAGATTCACTTCTATTAACTTTTTAGACCTTCATGAAAAAAAAAGATAGCGAAAGTAAGAGGTTCAAGATCATTTTCAGAAATTCATTCTTCCGCCAAGTTTTCTCTACTTGAACATTGGTCGCCAACGATCTCCATCCTGAAAAATCCTTAAAGACATTTTGAAACATGGTTCGTGTTTTCGAAACATAATACGAATTAGGATCCACGAAAATTTTCGTCAAACCATCACCAACGGCCCTGAGCCTACGCCAAATGCTAATTGGAAATTTCTGTGAACGCAAGATTAATGAATCAGGCTTCTGTTCAACTTATTGGAGCGAGAAAGATGAGCCAAAGACGGGTGAATAGACGAGATTTAATGGCAGGCGATAATTGACCGTGATAAGTTCCCCCACGTGAGATAATGGCGCAACTTTCGCCTTTCCCCTCCGTACGATATCGGGCTGACGTTTGTGTTAATTTCTCGCGGGAATCTTTCGGCCTCTTAATGAGCCCTCCGTCGTCTTGCCATGCTGAAGAACCTTCAGGAAACCGCGCCCTTCTTCGTCGAAATGCATCCTCTCTCCCTCTCTCTCTGGATAATGAAATGAAGGACGCCATTACCGCGAAAGTTTCCCGGTTCTACTTGTTCGATATGGAAGATTTTATCCCTAGGTTCCATAATTACTCACGAGAAGTCTAGAGAAAGGAAGGTCACGATGGAGGGAGAGCCTACGTGCAGTTCGTTTGCAAGAACGTCTTTCCGGAGATCCCCGTTCCGCGGAAATCCGCGAGTCCCTTTTAAACTCTTTTTGATAACGAGTCACCCCGCCCTGACCGCAGAGAGCGTTCCAGAATTTTAACTTCCGCTTTGGGAAAGAGACGGACTGCTGAGTTGATTCATTGGGAGACGGCGTGGAAGACGCGTTCACGAAACTATTTGGGGGTTTTGGTTCGTCGGAGAGCCACCACATCCCTTGCACGCAGCCCACGGCGGCAGAAACCCTCGAAGGAGTGCGGACCGAAAATTAAAAAACGTACCCAGAAATTCTTCAGGAGCTGTTGAAATTTCGACGATTATATGTTATACTTTCCAGAGGGCACTTTTATTTCGGTTGAATCAAAGTAAGAGAACAGTCAAATGCAACGTATGTAGTGAAAAAAGTTATTCAATTCAGTTTTTCAACTCCAGGATTACTATGGGCTCCTACTCCTCCACTCTCCTCCTCTCTCTTTGCCGGTCTCTTTGCATACATAAATTCCCCACCTACTTTGACACTGTCCAGCATTTTCCCCATTCCCTTCACCTTCCCCGCTTTCCTTCCACCATTCCTTCTAACCAATTCACCAACAAACAATCTCTGCTCAGGCATTGTCCAATCCAGTTCTTTCTTCTCCTTATCTTTTCCATCTCGAGGCTCTTTTTATCACGTTTTTTATTATTAACTCGCTTTCGTGTCTATCTGTTTATTCGTTTGTATGATTGTTTGCTCGGGTCAAAGTTGGGAATCGATTCTAAACTAACTTTCCTATCAGCTAGACATTTGGAACTTTAAATATAGCTAAGAAATGGATGGCAATGCAATCATATGCAATAATTTATACGAATACACATGAATATATATAGAAATATACATATTTCCGTGCGAGTTGGTAGGCAAAGGCCAAGGGGACCGCACCACTAAAGGCATTAAACCCCCTCTTAATCACTGGCTTCGCGGTAGTGGGCGGGATTACCGTCTTGGGTGTCGTTGGTTCGAGCCTCGCAGGGTTACATTTTTGTGGTAGCCGAGCGTGAATTTTTCAGGGCTATCGAGGGATCGTTGTAAGGTTGGTCCTAAAGTAATTAAACTATGATATTCCAAAAAAAAATGTTTTAAGGAATTAGAAAGTTTATTTATTCTATGCATCATGTGAGCGTCTATTGACGGGTAAATGTAATCGTAAAATATCTGAAAAGTGTCCAGTTCACTCTCAATGATAAGAGAGAACGTGGAAAATTTTTTATGAACCTTGCCGTTCTAGAGTAAAACTAGGGGAGATAGTTTCTAGTAGCCAAATGTGAAACCAGTTTATGAAACTTAAAGAGTATAGTAAATAGGAAGGTTATATTATTAGGATTTATTAGCAGGAGTGAGATTAGTTTAAAAGTTGTCTCCGATGAATTACTACTACAACTGTTACTCAATTAATTATTTAGTTACTCATCTACTTAATTAATTAGTTACTTAATTACTATTACTACTACTGAATATATTACTAATGAACCCTTTCCTTATGTTCCCTTATCTTCTCCTTAGAGTGATTTCAATGGAGGTAAAAGTTTTTGCCAACCGTCAAACTAACCAACGCGTGTGTCAGGTGGAACAACTGTAATTGAAAAATCCGTATCAATAATATAATTGGCTATAAAATAACTTATATTTATAAAATAAATGATAAATATAATTTGTGCCTAGTAAGAGTACTGGCAGACAACCAATTCTTAAACGAATCCCTAAATTATTTATATAATAACAATTTTAAAATATTAAAGAACTACGCATATGTAATGGCTATAGGGATAATAATGTTCCAGGTATTTTTTGAGGTAGTAATTCTAGGGAATGATAGCAATGGAAGCACGTTTGTCATTTTTCGTTATTGCTAGGTCTTTCTTTTGCTATTGAGTATTTAATGCTTTAATAATGCTTGTGCGAGAGATAGAGGCAAGATCCAGCCAGCCTTAGTAGCAAAATTGCACGAGATAGAGAGAGAGAGACCAACTGGTTTGACTAACAGAGGTGCCGCACTTCTTTTATCGATAACTCGCGAAGGGGGAAAAAATGGGAGGCAATTTTTTTTAAACAATAAGTACGACACTCAGTTATATTTACCTCAAATATGGTAAATGGGCGAAGCCCGACAATAAAACTTTTCTTACATTTTCTAAAAAAAGTTTTCAACAATTGTAATTTTTTTGCCTGCAATAATATAGCATATTAAAGAGTTAAGTTTTAAAATAGAACTATAAAAAAACAATAATTAAATAGTACATGCTTTCACCGAGAGATTCCATTTTTTTTAATGAAAAGTGATGCACTGAACGATTTACAGTAATCTTTTGAGTAAGTCCTCTCCGCCCGTCGATTTTCTGCGGTTTCCACGGGACAGCAACTGCGCACTTGTCACTTTCACAGTGATTACTGAGCTCGGGTGTCTACAAACTTGCATTAAGAACATTTTCTGACGGCTCAAATATTAGTGTAGACAATCTACCGTAGGAAAAACTGATAATTAAATTTTTATTTTTGGCGTTATGAGCACCTTTTTGGGATTTGGCCCCATTGTTTTGCAACGCCTTCATTCATTTCTATTAATCGATGCTCATCGCGTGTCCAACGAAGTGATCACAAAATTAAAAAATTAGTAAACTTATTATTTTTACGACTTATGCGTACTTCCATGATAAATCCTATAGTTATTCGTTATCCGCTGTTGTGATTTTATGCTGGTATTTATTTCTCTTATATTCATATTTCAATATATCATGTGATCATTAAACATAATAACATCGTACATAACTCCGTGGAACTTATGAAAATACGTAATGAGAACAACTTTTTAATTTCTACAAAAATTGAGGAAATTGCAAAGTTGTTCTCATTATGGATACTGTAATGATCAATTGAAAATCCTCCATAAACTGTAAGGACGCGGAATTCAAGTAGTCCGTAATCTTTACTCTCAATCATAATCAAAATGGTGAACACGAATTTGCGTGTCTAGCCTCAAGTCCAATTATTCCAATGAAGATTCCTCAATTATATCTTGATGTTTGCTTTGTGTTCAACATCCTTCACGGAAGTCCACGGAACCCGCATTACGGAGCATCCTTTGATCGTTCATGCAGGAATCGATGTGAAATAAGCAACACGATGGAAAGATAGCGTCCTAGCTCAGCCAGATACCCCCTTATCACAACAACCAGTAAAGTAAATTAGTGAGAAATTAACCGCTTCAAATCTCTCTCGTTAAACGCAAATGAATATCGGAAGCGCGCACGCTACACTAATATTAATTCCATGCGTAATTAATATGCATACGTATGTATTAGATTTCAGGTTTTCCGACTCCTGAGGAAAATGATTAAAAGCAATTCGATGATTATAAACTCAATAAGATTTTTTCCTGTCTTAAAAAGTTATCGGCGGGTACCAATAGGTATTACTATAACTTCCATCAGGTTGTCACCTACTAAATATGGTCAAATGGTACCTATCAACTGCTTCTTTATGTGTTGGCACCAATTACCTGACAAAATGGCGCTATATTGCCAGGAGAACGTTTTCAAGTTAGCAAGGGACACATGAGGTATCTTATAGTGTTACCAATCAATTTATTTTTTTACTAATGAATCAAGTCGGCTATCATCTTAACTCTAAATAATTATAAAGTTTCAACCTCTGATTGGACTTCATTAGGTTACAGTTTTAATGTTTTAAAACCCTTCTCCAAATTTATAATACAAATGACCTTGCGTATTGAAAAAGCCCAGTAATTTTTTCGGGGAAATATATATATATTGAAATCTTCCAAAGCAAGACGCATTCATGAACAAACCTGAAAATATTGAAAGTGAACAGTGTATTACATTAAAGTCATTTTCAGTTCCCCCTAATATGGCGAAACATGTGAGACCGATAAATGTGCGTAGGATTCCATAAGTAAATTTTTTGAGTTTATGCCTATTCAATAGGTAAGGATTTAGAAAGATTCTAATAAAAAGCTCTCTGTAGCACCAATCTTCATGCACCAAATTTACCTCTGAAATGCCAGACGCTTTTCAAAAACACTTTTCTAAGGAATCACAATGATCTTTTTTGAGCTGACTTTTTAAATGAACTATTCACTCATTAAATTGAACTACAACTTCGAATAGTGTGTTTCATTTTTCCACAATAATACTTTCGCTTGAAATGTTTTGCTCGTCCATATCAGGGAGCAGGCTTATTTCGAAAGCAACCTTACCTTTCCACCTGTAACAGATCAAAACCTAGGATATGGATTAATTATTTTTACGTACAGGATTATCTTCCACCCAGAAGAGACACCAGGCGGCCAAAGAGACACACTGATTAATGACGACTCTAGAATCAATAAAGTCAAACGGGTATAAATAATAAAAATAACTAACTGAGGGAATGGATAACGAAAATTAGAACCATATTCTGTCATTAGGCAATCTTCACACCATATTCCATCACAAAAATACCCTAATGATGATTCCAACTGGTTACTACTTTTTATTTCGTTTGTACTCTGCAAAAGTAACGTCCTCACCTTAAAGGTGATTCTGTCAAATAAATGAGCACCAGTTACAGTGCCTGATGCCAACAGAGATATTAATTACGCTTCAAAATTTTCCGAAATAAAAATTAATCGCATTTCATATTCAATATTTCTCAACAAATTCAAAATTACGCCATACTGAAAAATTTGCATAGTTTCACAATGTTTCACAACTAAAACCTCACCTTTCATGGGTTTGTCTGATATATTTATAAGAGAAAAAAATAATTTTTAGAAAATTACTTATATAAGGGAAAGGTATAAGTAAAACTCCATATGTTGACGAATAAGTGTACAATGGATGCGATTTCATTTGGGAACTGGCAATAAAACCCACTTTGTGAAACTGAATAAGGTGTTGACGCTCTACCGTGATCAAATAGAAATTGTTTTAAGACAAATACCCGTGAAGACAGTATCATAAAATTATCCGCAATTGCTACACATCAAAGATTTGAAAACCCCCAATTACTTCATGTGATTTACACTGGTATTAATAGAGAGATGAGCACTTAAGGTTGCATCTGAAACGACGCAGTCACCGCGAAGAAATTCCACGAAGGGACCACCACAATAGCTTGTTAAAGACACTTGGAGGGGAAAAGTCCCAGCGTGACATACTCCAGACTCAAAAGGCTCCACACATAGGTCCACAGGAATACCGGGAATGAGTGACTGACCGGTGACATGGAAGTCACGAAGATTTAGCGGAATATGTGAGCGTAATGATTTACGAAGAAACAAAACGTCCACTAAAGAAGAGAATGGAATTAAAATGCGTTGCGAATCAATTGTAGGATTGCGAACCGTTTTTAAGGGTCATATTTTAATACATATTTACGAATCCAAAGCTATCCTGGTGAAGGTGATTTGCATTGGAATTTACTCGTGATGCAACAGATTCGCCGGGCACAAAATATATTTGACTAAATGGGACTATTGCGGCCGCGAATCAATTCATTTATAAATAACATAATGCTTATACTGAATATTTCTCAACAACTTAAAAACTACGCTATACTTAAAAAGTTGTCTAGTTTTACGACACACTAAAACCTCATATTTCACAGGTTCTGTGAAATATATTTAAAATAATAATTATTTTTTAGAAAATAACTGATATAAGGGACGATTCATTTTAAAACTGGTAATAAAAACCAACTTCCTGAATATGAATGTTTTTTCGACACTTCAAAATGATCAAAGGAAATTTTAAACCCCCAAATTACTTCATGAGATTTTCACTGATTATCCTTATCGCTGTGTACTGTAACTGAGGAAAAATTTATTCTTAAACCTATTCACATTGTTATGCCACCGCTTTTCCTCATTAGATCAATTCACTTTTTATGAAGTTTTTATGGTAGGAATTACTAACCCCATAAACAAAGAAAAGCGTCCTAATTCAGTGATCCTCTCCTTACACAGAAGATAAAATGAAGGAAAGATCTTACAATACCAAGAAAAATACTGATAAACTAACTTCCTGGCTCAAAGTCTTATAAAGATGTTACATAGCCTCTCTAAATTAGTAAACTCCGGCTGATAAGCACCCACAGGAAATCAAATAGTACACAGATCTATTGACGAAAATTCTTTAAAATGACGGATATATCATAAAAATTCATTGCGAGGATAAAAAATTTAAACAAAATGCCTTCCCTTGGTCGAAGAAAGAATGCCAATAGTAAGCACATATTTTTTTCTAAAACTCTATCAACCTTTATTATCTAGAAAGAAACCCAGATGGCTCTGGTAATACACTGCGGAGGCTTTATGGTCACGAATTCCCCCGAGTTTAGCCACAGTGGGCTCTGTCAAAAATTCATGGAAAATTGGATTAAATGTAGGTAATGCAGCTCTTCGCAGAAATATATTTTATCCTAGTGTCTTCGAGCTGATCATTCGAGACATACTCTGCCGATAAATCATGTGACATTCGTTTTGCGAAAGGGAAAAAAAAATCGGGGACTGCGATACGCAGATTTTGAACCTCATCGCTCACCCAGCACTGACAAATCGTGCTCCTCGCCTTTTATGGACTTGAGGATTCCCGAGGGGGGGGGACGCGTGCTGACGTACGAGTCGTGCGAACACTCAGCGGCAGTCGCACTGCCACCGCACGAGAATCTGGGGACTTGGAAAGTCAAGTAGATGAGAAGATGCTTGCAACACTACACTCTAATGGCGATGGTATTTTACAACACATTGAATTCTTACGGTGTGGGTACGATAAACCGAAAAGTGACTGTTTACACTAGTGTAGCTAGAATAAAATATATTCCTATTAAAATGCTTTGCTGACCATTAAACTTTGTTCATTCCCTCCCATAAACTATTCTTCAGTCATGACAACAGATCTATATATATCATATCAAATGGAATACAATACCTGAGTTTATAATAACTGTACATTTCATTATTTAGTATATCATAGTTAAAAGTTCATTTAATGAAGGGTTATGAAGATACATTTTATCATCCGAAGCGTTTTCGTCTGAAAATATTTTCGAATATTCCTACTAGGGTCCGCAGTATCGCTGGATTCTCCATTTAAATATCAATTTAGCATCTTACATGTAGACAATTAGGTTTCCTATTATTGAGACTGTCTTATGAAAGGCTGCAGTAGATGATATAGGCCTAATTATTTTTTTTTTTGACGGAAATATTGTGTTCGGCATATGACCATAACCTTAGTCAAGGCATCAAGTCAAGGATCGCTGCAGGGGTAGGAACTTACCAAGCTTAATGAAGGTGATGAAGTCACATAGCCCAATGCAGAAACTTGAAACTAAAAGTCTATCGAACAGTGGTTACACCTGTTGTCATGCACGGCTCAGAAACGTGGACCATGACTACTGAAGAAGAATAGCTGCTCAGAAGATAGGAAAGGAAAGTATTAAGAGAAAGATTTTTTGGTGCAACAAAGGAGGACGGGCAGTGGAGGATACGGAAAACTAGAGAACTAGAGGAACTCTACCAACATCCTAACATAGTTTCAGAAATAAAGAGTAACAGGCTATGATGGTTAGGGCTGAGTGTTGAGAGAATGGCTGAAGATATGATGGTCAAGAAAATATATCTAGGACACACCCTGGTGGTAGAAGACTGATATTAAGGCCTCGTAAAAGATGGCTGGGTGGTGCGGAGGAGGATGGCGTGCGAAAGATGAAAATAAAAAAGATGGAGATCGCGTGCAAGTGATCGCGATGATTGGGCTGACATTGTCAGAGAGGCCAAGGCCCTCTACAAGGGTTGTAGCACTGACGAGTAGTAGTAGTAGAAAAATTAAAACAATAACCACAGCAATGTTCTACTGATAGTAGTCAAAAGAAGCCATTCGAATAAAGTCCTAACTCTCGATCCTTATTTTTACAAATTATTCATCCCCAGGCCTTGTTGCAGAAAGTTAATGCGAAATTTTAATGAAATATCATATCTCGCTATTCTTGTACATGACATTTATATTCCCATGTAAAACTGATTTGGTAATCACTGTTGGCTCAATTCCAATTAAAATATTTTTAGTTCATTTAGTACTTTCATTGAATTATGAGAGTCTCACCATGATACCACCCCCGCTATCGAGTGAAGGTAAAATCTGAAAGTGGGTTTGAATCATATAAACGATCAGAGCGTTTGAATTAAAAACGTAGACATTGGCATGTACTTTCTCGAGAGTTTAAGTAATTATTTATATTTGATTTAATGCTTCTTTTCGCATCCAATTTAAGGCCCAATCATCCAGGAAAGTTCTAAATACTTGGCTGTTTGCAAATTTATATTTTTTCGTTTCATCGATGCATTTATTCATTTATAGGTGCTCTGGCAGGTGAAGGTTAGTTTCCGAGGGATGCTATTAAACTTAGAAAAATATTGCGAGAATATCAGGAGCTACGACTCCCTAACCCCACTATCACGATAACTAGTTTCATAAGGCACGTTTCGTATAACTTATAATCCTAATAGCATAATTATAATTGATATTTTGCTTGCTATCTCGAGAATAATTTGCGAAATGTGCCAGAAGCCAATTGAATCACTGATTAATAGGTTAAGCAACGATTCTAATTCTAAAAGCTTGCGAAAGAAATTTTCTCCCCTTGTGGAAGTATTATATACATACCACATTAATCGCCTAGAGTTCAAGCGTTGAATAAAAAAAGTTTCCGTTGTGTACACGGCGACAACACGACGCCATCACCCCTCAAACAAGATTGCCGTCAGCTTTCTTCAAGATATGTACACTCGGCGGAAACGGCTCACGAAAGGGCAACTTGTACTCGTGGGGACAACTGTTTCCATACGAAAAAAAGCTATGTTAATCGAAGGCCGACGACCGTGATGACAAAGAAAACTGTGCGATAAAGTTTGAAATGCCAAGTATTTATTTATAGAACGTTTTTTTGTCTTTTCCGGTTATGAAAGACGCTGAATGAAAAAAAGAGAGGAAATTGTGAAGGTAATTTCACGGATTTAATTATAATCCCCCTAAAAAAAACTACTTAGTTAATAAATACAATACCTAATAGATACAAAGGCCGAGTTTTGTGCAACTGATAAATATTTTATGAATAAACGCAGAGAGAAGTTGAAAAAAAATAAATCCTACATGTCTTGTTATGCAAGTAAATTGAGAAATAAAAAGTTACATTTTTATGTAAAATTAGATGTTAACGTATATTTATCCATTGGAAAAGCCAATGCTCAATCTAGCGGAAGTGGAGTGAATAAATTATTCCAACAATTTCCAAATTCTGGGTCCGTTCATTTCATATATATAATAAAAATTAATTATTTTGTACTTTTACGAAATGGATAGAACATTTTGCACTTTTGGGCAGACGAAATTAATATTTATTTGCATAATTTTATAACTCAATAGTTAAAATTGCTTGTTTACCATTGTTAAAATGATGCCTCTAACAGTGAAACTCGAAATACAAATTACTTTATCAATCGCAATTGAAATCCAATTCAGACTTATTTGCTCAATAATTGAAGAATAATAGGAAAGTACGCTCTAATCAGCATATGTCGCGTTTGATAACAGAGAATACATTGATCAATTTCACAGGTAAACAAAAATTATAAAGCAAGGTAATTAAGCGATTTTTACGTTTATTTTTTCTAAAGACTTTAGAAAGGTCTCACATTCTTTTTTCATAGACGACGAATTTAAAGTTGTACCCAATTACCGTGATGTGTGTGTTTAAAACATAAAAATACTCCAGATTAAGGCTTGTGCCCTGGGCAGTAACTTCAGCCCCTCATAAACTAATATCTTCCTCGATCTCTTCGAAAAAAAAGTATTTTCTCGAACAATAACTCCATATACTCCTCCTTAAGTTAAGCTATATATCGATTACATTTTCCTTCTCTGACCCCATGATCTAGATTCACTACAATCTTTCAATTCCTGGCTCAGATTTTCCTCCTACGTCTCTTTCACTCCCGCTATCTTGCTTTCGCATCTAACAACAAATTTCATAAATCCGTCCGCATGAAACCCACCAATAAATAGTAATACCATCATTGTATAAGTTGGCAGCCATTTCACAACACAAAACCTCGCCTCTCTATTTTACCTCTTCAAACTTAGCCACCGCATTTGCAACAATCCCATTTCCATATATAAATTGTACGTGTTTTTACCATCACAGATCGGCTGGTAAATTAATTTGCTGTGCTACAAGGCACGCGAATGTTTTCCTGGAGATCTACATAGACATCCGTCCATAAATAGGTGCCCACAATAAGGAGAAGGGATTAGTAATCACAATAATTATATCACAACTGAGATATTAACATTACTTTACAAAGTTGCTCCTTTAGATACCGCAAGGCGTTCATTCATCGGCGCAAATTGAATGATTCGTCGACCTATAATACTACTACGAGAGTTCAGCCTAGAAAAAAAAACATATCTCTCGTCTCATCCCCAGAGCTGAATTGTAAAGAATATGAACTTGGTTTATCTCCCCTTATCGGAATGACTGAGTCAATAGAAGATCACTTTGGACGATTTCTAAACTAAATTCCGCCGATGATAAAATTGAATTCTTTAGTAGAATCCGGTAAAAAAAATATCCGATTAATCTCTCTTTTTTTCGTAAGATCATTACTCACGCGTCTACAAAGGCCCTTGACTTCCAGAGCCTCACAATCGCTGTGAATTATTTAATTATAACTAAAGGGATTTCTAGGTGTCGTACACGACCTGACGTCATTGGGGTGTGTGAAAGACATAGAAATTTTGTATCCTTGACGTTCATTCAACGCCGGTTGCCTTAAATCGTTTTCTGCAAATTCCACACAGTCCTGAATTCCCGATGACTTTTGCCACCAATCGCGCCGTAAGCAATGTTCACCCGACATTTCCCCCCCACCTTCCTCCTCACTTACAACTACAACCATTCCCATCAATACACACTCGTTACGTTTTTTTGCAATCCATCATTTCCTACATATGTACTAAAGTAAATACATGTAAGTTGGTTTTTTGATCCACGCTGCGTATATCGAGTATGAATGTGTGTCCGAAACTCTTTATACGAGAAGGGAATCTCTCGTAAGAGATTTCCTTACTGAGGGGGAAGGTCTCCTTGTTGTGCATGTTATATGTTTGAAAAGTAATTAAAAGTAGTTCAGTATTGGCATTTGAGCTATACCGAAGACTAGAAGGCATTCTGCAATAAATTGTAGGGAACATTCCAAAACATTAATGACTGAATTTATAAAAGATGATGGACGTGATGAAAAAGTAATGGTTGAAGTATAAATGTAAATATATGTATATATAAGTATAAATAAACTTAAATAAATGTAAAATGGTAAGTATAAATGCTTTATATTTTCAATTTACATGGAATAAATAGCGATTGCACATGATTTATGGGAACAGGTGTGCAGTTTGTGACGTAAAATGAACATATTTTGTCTCACATGATTTTAGTGAAATTTGGTGCTGAGAACATAAATTTTGAACTTTCCTAAAATGAATATCGAGTTTCGACAACTAATTTTATCCTCGATTGGGTAAGTTTATGAGATCATTCATATTTGCAACGCATGTGCATTCGTTGTATTTCCTTATTAACGCTGCGAAGGATAAAAAAAAATAAATCGCTAACGAAACACCAAATGCGATCATTATTAAAACCGATCGATTAAAACCAACCTTGTAACGCTCAATCCTCCCTCTCAGTAGCGTGGTTGTCTCACAAGTAACAAAACGTGTACTCTGCTTTTTCCATGTGTAAAAAAACAACACCTTGAAGTAGTTTAATATCCTGTAGCAAAAACGAACGTTTCTTCCTTTTTATAACTGTCAATCGAATTAAAGAATTTTTGTTCGATATTTCCAAACCACGACGCTGAAGATAGCCGACCGTCACGGCGATGGGGAATGAACAATATTAACGCACGTGGAATATATATATATATATATTTTTTTTTTTTAAGTCATCGTATCGATTTTGGAGGAAATATGCTGCGCACGACCAGGTTCAAGGTCGAAATATCTTTCGACCCGACAAAGAGAGGGTGCGAGATTAAATACGATCACCAAATGCCATTGAATGGAGAGTTCAGCCGAGACATGCCGATCGTCGCCAACCCAACTCCTGCATCTCCCAAGTCTGAAGAGACCGGGGACGGGGGAATTTGAACGCGTCTCTCTACGGTTAAGAGCGCGGATGAATTTTTGCCGGATCAAACGGAGGTTTCAATTTGGATATGGTCATCCCTTAAGACTTCCATTTGATAACTTGGGGAAAGAAATTAATTAAATCATGACGAGTATCTGGATTTTATTCCCCGATCGATATCAAAATCTGGAACAGAAATCAATATATATATATACATCGATGCAAAGTGCGTTTTGCGACCTCGGGTTGCGATTTCGTATTCCCCCTTTTTAAAGCTAGGCTCCAGATTCATGTGCTCGTGAAGCGTCCACCTCCCGGCATTCCTTTTGCATGTGTCCCACTAAAATTAATCAGCAGTGCTGATTCCTTTAATCCACTTCGTGATGCTCAGGGAGAAGATAGATCAGTGTGGAGTACGAGAGGAAAAAAAGACCAAGTTGAATAGGACACACCCTGAGGCATAATGAATTCATGAGAAATATAATAGAAGAAAAATAGAGAGAAAGACCCAGGGGGAGGAAGGCCAAGGGACTAATATATAGGGAAAAGTATAAGTCGTCGGAAAGAAAAACTACCAAGGAGTAATGAAGTTAGTATGGGATAAGAAAGGATGGAGGGTTGCAGTCAACCAATCTTAGGATTGAAGTGCTAACGATGATGATGGTTCTTTTAATTCAAAATCTCTTTTCGCGAGAAAGCTACACATACTGATTCTGAAGTAAACTTAAAAACGGCGCGACATTTTTTAAAGTGTTTAGAAACACTGAATTTTTTTTTTTAAAGTGTAAGTTTATGCAAGTTTTCATTTGGGACGAGGCCATAATGTCCTTGTAGGACGGGAAGTCAAAGACTTTCCAGAAATATTTTGCTATTGGCCCTTGAAATACTTCCATACGTCAAAGAGATTTTCCCGCCATGCTACTTTCCTCATGTTTTGTCCTCTCTCCGTATGCATTATAATGCCTATTGTTTTCCTTTCCCTTCCCTCTTGCCTAAAATTCTTTCCTCTATTAACACCTTCAAAATCCCACTTCCATGCAGAATTTCCTCCATCCACTGTTCCTGCCTGATTTAGATTTCCCAATAGCCCTACTATCTCTCTTCCTCGAACAAGTACTTTTTCCTTCGCCTTCCTCATTCGGTATATTTTCCCAATCCTTTAACAAGGTAATATCACAACAGTTACTGGATATCCGTTCCTTCTTTTTCCTTAAAGTCGAGATTTGGAAGACACCAGACTCTTCGTCAGACACATTTTGTATCGTTTACTGCCTTCTCAGCATAGATAAATGTATTTTTTTTATTAATTAACACTTCCCCTAACAAACTTACTAATATGCTAATTTTCGTAAACACACTCCAAAACACGTTCATTTTCCCAATCTTTTTCTACTTACTACCTTCTATTTACACAAAAAGTCAATGCTTTCTGCGTTTTATAATTCTCCCATACCTTTCGCTCTCAGTGAGTGCCATTGTAGTGGTCAATAATATAGGATAATACCTGTACTTTGGATATCAGGATAATTAACGCTCGTCTTTAAAAATCTAACTTATTTCCACTAATTAATGAAGAAAAACAAAGAATAAAAAGAGAAATGCAACTAAATAAAGTGAGACTAGAATAACCCGTAAGAAGAGAAAAATCGATTACAAAGTGAAGATCAAGGCCACACCCAATAATTGCATAACCCGATTACATTAGTCTTAATTGGATGATTACGCAACTTACAGTTTGTTTTTTTCATGGTCGTCACACCATCAACTTTAATGTCTTCTTTCTTATGACCTTTGCCATTGTTGATCAACGATAATATTTTATTAATCTTGAGATATTCTGTAATACGATTGGATAAAAAGTTACTAACGACAAAATTTCCAGGAAATGTGTTATACATCTCGAATGTTCGTACAGTGATCATGAATTAATAATTAATAAAATTTTAATCATTTCCAAAAATTATTTCTTGAATTCATTCCTTCTACCATAAGTGAGTTTTTTTGATTTTAACCATCCTAGTTTTTTTCCTTGAAACGGCTAGTCATTGTGACAAAAGTCAAGGCTTAGAGACCGTGATTTTCTCATTGTTTCATAGACTCAAAGAGAGAAAAAGAAGGAGAGTTTCCAAGAAGTAATAGACACTTTTATTATGAAATATATGTAAACTGGAAATTCTAATGCGTCTCGTGTTTGCTGGTGCAATGAAATGGCGTGCTCACGATTACAGTGAGACCCCATGCCTTTTAAACTCACTGTGAGGATCAGGGCTCAACTTATAATAACTTGCTTAATGGTGTATGCTGCGGGTGATTTTATGAATGTGGCCTAAAGCATCTCAAATGGTCATAAGAATAATAACAGTGAAACAGGTTCTTGTAAACTGTATTCATATCGCTTTGAGAGGCATCAATGGTCAATTCAGGGCGAAAACGGAGCGATAGTCCAAGTATAAGCAGTGTTACAAGCTTATTGGAAAAGTTAGGTTGGGAAACACTCGCTGAGCGAAGGTTGAAGAACAGGTTAAATCTTTTAGGCAGATTTCAGGAGGATCATTTCAACGATGAGATCAG
>WURS02208674.1:0-20226 GCA_011762765.2 Rhinocypha anisoptera | reverse complement strand
AACCTTACTATGGTTACAGATTTTGAAATGTGGATATTAAGAACCTTAAGTGAAATGTTAACAGAAAAATTCTGTCTTCTGTCACATACTAATTACTGAACTTTAAGATAACATGCAACTGATACATTTAGGAAATTTCAAAGCAAGAGAGATATGTGAGACATTTATTGAAGACAACATGTAGGTTATTCTTTGTGATTGAACGTGATTGCCTCAAAATCTTGCTATAAATTATAATAAATATGCCATAGTTTCAGCTTTACAGGTGCTCCTTTGATTTCCTACTGAATAATTCTGATTTAATTCCCAATCGCCATGTGCCCCATACACAATGAAGCGCAGAAAATACATGGAGTGATGGACAATGGAAGTGGGTGAAGTAGACATGGGCTCACAAAGGAACACTGCTCTTCACTGGCATCCTATTCACACTGATTCAGTCTTCTTGGTGCCACAACAGCAAAGAGAAATGCATGCAAAGTATCACCAGGTGTTAACACCCATCATGACAAAATGCTGTCAGACATCAGCAAGAGACAATTGTGTTCAGACTACTACATATGAGGACCCTGGATCTAGGACCATTTTTGGAAGAAACCAAAACTATGATGTTATTTACATTCAAAGCCATTGCTTGGCCTCTTCAATCCTGACTCATCTATCAAATGCAGAGGTTTATTCCATTGTTCTACCGGGGTAGGAAGACATATTGTGAAGACCCTGCCTGCATTGGTGTTGCTCATATCTGTACACACCTTTTAACAACTACATATTTCCCCAGATGGTACACTCAATCAAATGACACACTACAACAAGGCCACATAATTATAAACAAATTTAAAGAACATTCTTTACCTAGAGTAAAAATTTATATGCAATGATTTACGGTGAATGATCTACTCTTGACAATGCTGTGAAAATTGTCAATACTCCAATCTGGGTCAGGCATTGGCCCAAGAGCTACGCAGCCCTCAAACCAATGGGAGACTTGGTCACTTGCCATCCCGGCTGGTCCATCCTTGGGTGCCATGCTACGCAAGAGAGCAAATCCACTGATGGGAGTGGCTGTCAATCAATGTCCACCACCATCAGGTGGCATTGACACCCAGTTGTCACCTCGTCCACTCTTCTGCCTCCTGATTATCTCCAACTGCCTCTTGAGGTTCCTGTGGAGCTGCACCAAGCTTTCCTGTCAAATGAGTTCACAAAGCATCAAATAAAATGGATAAGCCTCATTCATTGGTAATACACCAATGCTCAAAAAGATTCTATTAGGTTTTATCAAACTTGGGTACTATAAATGAGACCTATGTTTAGGTCATTGCATGATGGATCAGGGTGAGAGTTTTTGCTAACATTGACGAATATAATGAAAAACTTTCAGATTACATTAAACTTAATAAAACTATCTATAAGGATGGATGTATATTTAGCAAATTTATAATTGTTATCAATGATTATTTCAGGATTCACTGTTTTGGGCATAACTTAGTGGAATTTTTCCATGATGGGATAAAGAATGAAAAACCTTTGTAAATTCCACTTAAAATTTATTATACGACCATGGTTTTGATCATACTTTGTATCATCATCAGGATTAATGCAACACTTTACATCAGTATATACACTATTTTGAAGGTGGGGGAAGGGGTGAGGGTATGGAGGTGGGGGCGTTTCCATTGGCCGGAGGGTTGGGTAAGGGGGGATGGTGGAATTCTCCTGGAAGAGAATCACCAAAGCAACTTTATGCCGTAAGTCCTGCATGTTGAAGATAGGACCAACGCGGGACTTCAAAACCTGCAACCCTACGGAAATAATACCTCATTTCCAACCCCGGAAATGACACCGGACTCTTCGGGACACGGGACATCTGAAGAGGAGACACTTAAGAAACCAGCTTTCCAAATTCTCCGGAAAATCACAACTCAATGAGTTCCTTGTATTCTCCCAATCCTGCTTCTCCTTTCCTCAGCTCCTCCCACCATCTCCGACTCCTTGCTTCCCCCCCCCATGACCGCACTATATGAACTTATATATACGAGAGTAATTCAACATTTCTTTTCCTGATGACGATGTAGTAACATCGAAACCTGGTAGAAATAAACCTATATTTTTTTGGAAAATAGCACTAATTTACTCAACACTGGTATATAAGCCATGTATTCATTATAATTATCATAAACCAACCATGTCTTCAACACTAATGTTGGTTTGATAATTGAGGCAAGGGCCCACCTAGCACCACTAAAAAAATTAGGGTTAATCCAGATAATGTTCGTGTTTGGTGCCAATTTGGATCTCCACTGTGGTTTTAAAGAGGCTTAAAGTTTTTGTATTGTGGCAGAAGGTGAAAAAATGGGCACTTTATTTCTTTATGCCTCAATAACATGTCAAAAAAAGTATTAAAAATTTTTGTCTTATACCATACAATGCAGCATAAAACCATCTAGAATTTGGTTACATTTACATTGAAATTAAATAGGATGTTTCCTTGTAACTGAAGTTTAGACTTGGGTATCCATAATTTTTAGTTCAACATTTAAGCACAACTGTTCGCACATGAGGAAGAGAGCCAGTTCCCTTCCCATTGCTGCCTGTGGTCTCCCTTGAAGGTGTGGTACTCATATAATCAATCAGCTTGGCTTTAGCAGGTGGTACCCAGAGGTGTCATCAGAACTCGAACCAAGATCCCCCAATCAGTAACCAATCTCTCTAGGATACCATAAACTCATAAAAAGTAATTGCAATGCAATAATCATTAAACTTGCTGGTCATAAAAAATTCATTCATCGAATGTTATTCCTTTAGGAATACTTTAGAATTTGTAAGATTACATTTTCTTCACCACATTTTATGTTCATTCTTTTATTTTTTACTTTCCTTTCCCTCATTTTCTCAATGACTTATATGCACCATTATGAACAATACATTTCCTAAAACATCATAAACAATGCAGCAGAGTTAGGGACCAGGGAAAGATAAAGACCAGGAAAAATAAATATGGAATTCAGAAAGATGGAACAGTGCAATGTTACAAGAAAAGCAATATTATTATTTATTTCAAAAATTAATAAACTCATCTATATCTTTATAGTCATGTACCTGATCATATGCCAAAACCCTTTTTATTTTTTAAATTGAATAAGAGATTTCGCCTATTATGTACGAGGTGCATTCAAGTTGTAAGGCCTCCAATTTTTTTTCTCCGGACTGGAAACTGATAGAAACATGAGGTTTGTTTTAAAATGAGCAGGCACTCTTTATCAATGTGTGACAGAGATGGCAGCACTGTATGACAAACAGAACCTCTAGCAGCAGTCACGAGAATGAGAGATGATTTTGATACTTAAAATGGCGACGTTTTCGTTAGATGACCAGCATGTAATGACTCGTGGTGCAACAGATTGAAATTCATCACCAGTTGAAGGAGACATGTGGTGAAGGAGTCATGGATGTGTCGATAGTGCGTTCATGGGTGCAACAGTTTAAAGAAGGCAGAACATCATGTGGCAACAAACATAAACAATCTCGGCCTCGCACACCGACAGTGTCACAGCGATTTTCTAGTGGTCAAAACAGATTTGTAAAGATGCCTTCACCACGGCCTTAGAATCATGGTGTCAACGTTTCGAAAAATGTGTACGGCTGCAGGGAGATTATGTCGAGAAGTAACACAAGTTTCATTGTTTTTAAGGTGAATAATTAGTCAGAAAAAAAAATCGGAGACCTTATAACTTGAATGCAGCTCGTATTCTTACTTACTGTACTCCATCTATGTTCCTTATGTAGACTGCAGCTGCAGTATTCATAGTCACAAAATTTCCTTTATTAATGCTGTCAAAATCAATGCTTGTAAATGTTGATTCTGTTGATTCCCATTCATTCACTGTGCAAAACCTTAAGATATCAGATTGTTCCATTACTGAAACTATTTTGCACTGCTTACCTTGCCTGATGCCGACATACTCTGAAATTATAGCACATAGGAAACACATGATAACCAAACCAAAAGAAGTGATGGAAATTAAAAAAAATAAACAAAACGATAGATTAAAAAATTACCATACCACAGTCTCTATCAACAACAATTTGGTTGATTGGTTTCCTGTTTCCAATATCAAACTTTGTTGTATGCTTTTTGTCAGGCTTTGAATACATGCTTTTAGATCTTTTGATGGGAATGGCATCTGCAATGAAATCGATGAAAGTCTCAAAGGAAAAATAACAATAATTCACTACATACTGTAAATATAAATGCTGGTACCCGTACAACATTGGCTGATGATTAAATTTATGAGATGAAAGGAAATGTTATGCTTAAGGAAGATAGCACTCAATGGATCCAAGACATAGACCAGTGGAAGTGCAGACCAGATGATTTGAAGGTTTGGATACCATAGGTAGATGCTAAATTTACCAGACCTATGCCTAGCACCTTCTCCCTATTACCACCATCCAATGGCCCAGCACATGATATAGTGACTGCTAAAATGATATTTATAGAGATCAAAGTAAAGGCAATCACTTTTAGACAGTTGGCATGCGTTTGCTTCATACATGGGACATATGCATTTCATTATATCACAGGATATAACTGTAGTTTTCTATTATGTAGATGTAGAGGAGAACTTGGCATTGTTTCTTATGGAATGTCTGATAGTCATCTGTATATTGTGTCTTCAAATCCTTCTCTGGCAGATTGAAATTTTTTGCATCGAATGCACAAGGGTTAATGGAGTGAGCATTACATTTTTTGTCTGGGGTTATTTTTTAGGGTGAATCAAGTCCGTAACACAGCTTTAATTCATTGGAAAGGCCACTCTCTCGAAATATGCTTGATTTTGTGTTTCTGATGGGGGAAGGCAAATATGAAGAGAAGCACTGGAAACTTTTTCAAAGGTTTTTTTTTTAACAGTGAAACAAGGAGTGGGTTCAGAAATCCTGATGTAGGGACTGTCCACATAATTCCAAAATAAAGGGAAAATATTTGGATCGAGGCATGTGGTCGAGGAATGGTGGTGCTCATTGGCATCACTGAAATAATTACTGAATCCACCAAAAAAAACCTGGTCCATTATTGAAAGAGCATCTTTTTGCAAACATGCAATTGAGCATGCAAAACCAGCCTTATTTACAAAAGGATGTGACATGTGATTGAAATTAGTGATGAAATACCATTGGATAAATTTCTTTGAATTTGTGTTTTGATCGTGACTTTAACTTCTATAGTAACCTTAGTAGAAAATCACCTAGAGTTCTTCTGACAAGAAAAGAACCATTAATAGTCCATAGCCTACTTGAAAGTTAACCTAGATTATTGAATATTGCAGTAGTTCTGAAAAATGAGTTAAAGGAAACATTTCTTACATATTCAAGTTGCACTATCATAATAAGTTCATAAATCATCGGTCATCAATCTGAATCTACTCGAGATTTACAGTAAGACCATTTTTGAAAGCAATTTCATATACCTTCTGTGACAACTTCATGAAACTAATTCCTAATTTTATAATTAAAGACTGGTACGATAAAGGCCCATGCTGTATAATAATATGGTGACCTACAAGGTGGATTGTAATTAATAAGTACTGGTTGAAAACTGGAACAAATTTTACTGTTGGTAGATAAAAAGGGGTGTCCACATAAATGTGCAACCAAATCCATTAATTGTCATCATAACAATTAGAAAAATGTGAAAAAGTAAAAAAGAAATTCTCACTCGAGAAACGAAATTGCAGTTTATTCTATTTTGGTGACCTTTTGAATGGGAATAGTAAGTAGGCAGTAATGTAACCAGAGTTTTTGTCAATCTGGCAGTTCTGGAGTTTCCTGAAACTTCCTCTGGAAAACATCAGAATACTGATTTCATATCAGCATGGGGGCAAAATCCTATAATGTTAGATAGGTATATTTATACACTATAGACCAAATGGACAATTGTTTGAGCTTCATCATGTGGTTGGAAAAATCATTTATGAAACATTCAAGATAAACAGTGATAATAAATTGTAAGCAGGCTCACATACAACAATGTTTTAATTGTATTTGTACAGAATTACACTAAATTTACACAGTATTTAATTTCACAAACATGGTTTTTATCTTTACAAGTATTTTTCAATACTGTGGAAGAATTTTACAAAAGAATTCATTGAATATTTTTGAAAATCTATTTTCTTGGCAACATGTTTTCTATATCTCAGAGGGGAGTTTGTTAAATGGCATTTTACCTAAAAAAATCAGGATTAAAAAAAAAGTTGATATCTGGCATTGGTCACTAAAGAGGTCATTGTTATCTCTGGTGCTGTATGTGTGGACATCCCTATTACTATTCAGAGGGGTTTTTGTGATGGGCATAGAGAATCACATGATGCATGTAAATGCAGGGAATGGTCATAATTTTTTGGTTATCATAGTACATTTTTGGAGGGTATGTATTTTCTAACATTTCCCTGGGCTGAGGTTCCCCAGTAGATAATATCATACTTATAGATATCATAATATACAGGGATTAGAAATTCTGAATTACAATAGATTGCTAAATATTTTACAAGAAATAAAGCCTAGTAAAACTTCTTATAGAATCTTTCTATGTGGAATTTCTATCTCAGAAGTTGATATGTTTCCCATTTCAACAGAGATATTTGTGGGAAAATGCGTAAAAAGTGATCCATTTTGGGAAAGGAAATAACTGTGGGAATTCCTGCTGCTAACATCCTTCTGCCTGCCATATCAATTGAGCCACATGAGCTTGTTCATGTCACATGATAATATGTGGCAGAGATATAAAAACAATAAGAGGAAAGTGTCTAAAGGTAAATTTTAAAACAGGTTTATTTACGAAATAAAAAATCGATCCATTTTTATCCTTCTTGCTCTTCAATGAGCTATTTACTAGAGGCACCATTGACATTTCTGTGAACAGTGCTCATTCTACAGATTGTAGCTAGGATGTATTAACCATATGATACCCAAAATAATTCTCCTTCGGCAACTATTTTGACATTGGTGGAGTACTACTGAGCACGAGAATTTCACTCTAAAAATTGCAGCGTTTGGGTAACAAGTGAATTTAAGTGAACTTAAGAAATATTTTTCTTGACCCCCAGACTGCACCGTGTGGCAGATTGGAACACCCTAAAATTAATTAGGCAACCTAGTTACTTCTTTGAAAGTTATGTAAAACTTAAAAACAATGGTGTTTTGTCGGATGTCTCGGCCTGGTCTCACTGAACTTCACGTAAGCCCATGGCTTCACCCATTCTACTTTAGGAGATTGTAAGAAACCTCATCAGAATGCTCCTTGATCAGATATCAACTTACAATCTCCAGATTTCTGGTAGTTAAGGATGGTTTGGTTCAGGTATCCACTCATTGACCGTTAGTACCAGTATCAAGAACCATTCATTAGAATTTGGTACTTAGGAACTGGCCTGGGCATGAGAATTTTAATTTTGTGTCCATAAGTGTTGCCATTGAGGCCACTGCCATGATAATGAGCTAATTAGTGAACCCACTGTTATTCAGTTTTTGAAGTCATTTTTTGACTTGTGTTTTTTATTCTGCATGAAAGAAGGAGCCATTCATTCTGATTATTATGTAATTTGTTTCTCAATCATACTTTCAATAAAACAAAGCAAATACAAAATGTAATTAAAACCTCCAAGACTACTTCACCTAATTTTAAAACTGAAATAATTATTTATAACCAAGATGTATTAATATAAGGGTTGTTGTAGCCAAGTGGATAATGTGGTTCAATTCAGCAAGTTTTAAATGATAAAGAAATATATAGAAAATAAAGGTCTGACTAAGACAAAATGAACTGGTACTGAGAACAAAAAAAAGGAAGGCACAGAACCATCCTTACCGGAGAGCATTGTTTTATGACTTTCATCATGAATTGAATGCAGTTATGACTTGAACTTAGGCAACAGTGATTATTCAATGGATGCAACTTTAGCATGTTTAGGTTTTTTTTAACATTTTAAAGTTAAAAAATGTTTTAACAGTGGCTCAGCCGTTGCTCAGGTCAAATGAACTCAATATACACAATAGTAACAGAGTCAACTTCACACATGCCATTAATGAAACCATTTTGATTCTCTTTTAGGTAACATTTTTCCCTCAAATATTAAAAAAATAGCTTTTCTAAAAGAAAAACTTAATCCAACTAAAATACCACTGAAAATGATACTAAATTTTAAACTTCATTAATAATTTTAAACCAAATAGAAGCATTTTGTGGTTAGCTTAATTCAGAACCCCAGGCAGATACTTCTGCATGTATATTCTGCAAGCCACCAGACTTTTTGGGGCAAGGGGTGAGAACATTAAGTTGTAATGTTAATCTTGTTAATATTTTAGATAATTGATCTATCTAAGAGTGGTTGATTTAACACTATTGTCTGAAATATTGTACTATTGCTAAATACTGTATTTCAAAGGCCATAAGACAATTTTTTACTAAAAAAATGTATCTAAAATAGCAGTATTTCTTTTTTCTTAGTTAATAAGTGTGTGAATAATTTTAGCAGGTGTAATGGCGAATTTAGGGGATTCTGTGACGATTCATCTGATAATTAATGTGACAGAGCCACAAATCTTGGAATGTAACAATTTCATTTTATTTCTATAAATTTTTTACATTAAATTGCATTATTACTTTTCCTAACTCATACCTCTTTTCATATCCCATTGAGTTAAGTAAATGGCCACAGCCATCAACAGTCTTACAATATGTATTATCAGTTTCAAAAGTTCATGTTTGGAAAGAAAGAATCTTCAGAAGAATATATATTTTCATTGAAAACATCATCCAAGAGTTGTATGCACTGCATCAAAGGAAAAATATATCATCTGCAATGATCTATCAAATTTTAAAAGCGCTAGCCAATTATATGCTACATTAAAGTATGCTTATGCCCCATAAATAACCAAAATAGAACCAATAAACCCTAATGTCTTTTGTCAGTGTGCTTTACAGATGCAAGAAAGGGGCAACTGAGTCTCTAATTGCAGACAATGGGAACATTATTTGTAAGTGATGTCATGAAAATCATGGCATAATCTGGAGCAAGATTATACGGAAATATTTTAATTATCCTTACCGACACCAACTCACCTAGTCTATCAAATTTCCTGCCACCAGGCCTCAACAGAAAATGATTTCCTTCCAAAACAACATGGCTCAGACAACCACCATAATAGTACCAATTGTAGAACTGAAATGGAATACACCAATTCTAATAACATATTTTCGATCACTTAAATAATCTTATGCATGTTACTTTACTGCCAATCAATAATATTAAGTCAATTTTTAAGGAATGTCCAGATACCTGGTAGTTGCACTAGTACTTGACAGAATATGAGTCCGCAATGAAAGATGTATTAAGAATTTCTTATAAATAATAGTATTTAACAAAAATAAATAGCAAATAAACCCTTAAAATAACTAATAATACATTTAAATTAACATGAAATCCTCTACAACAAAAAAAATCAAAGTTCTAGGGCAATTTGCGGAAGTGTTAATAAATACGGTAAAAAACAAATTTAAATGATTAAAATTGATACAAACCCCATCAAATTGGTCATCTGGATCATATTCCAGTAGCTTTGACAACTGAACCACAGAGGAAGGAAATTTTTTAATTATTCGTCTCGCTCGCAATTCTTTCTCAATTTTTGGCATCCATTTATATTCTACAATGAAAGAGATTAATGAAACCGACCACTGGCTTATAACATTCTTCATAACGTTAACGTTTCAAGTGCTTAAAACTATTTTAAAGGAAATGCATACCTTTTTGTTTCATGAAACCTACTATACTTTTCTGTGTTAGTTCTTTCCATCGACCTTTTTTGTAAATAATTTCCAATCCTGGATCTTTACCATTTACAACTGTAAATTTTAGAAATAGCTATAAAATAAGTCTTAAAATATAAATAACACATTATAAAAGAGAGTTATACATACACATTTTTGGGGGTGATTTCATTCGCAGAATGGGGAGCGGAAGAGTATATTTAAAAGGAAAGGGTTCACCAGAACTTATTCGACAATCCAAACCATCTTCTTTTTGAAAAATTTCCCGAGAATGCAAATTTGGACCTAAGCATGAGTAATGTGGCCAATTTGCCAGGTACCATTCCGGTAAAATATCAGACATACACCCCAAAGAGTCTTTCATGGCTAATAAATACGTAGGATATCACCGAGACGTATCTCAACATCACATTTGTCGTAGTAAGCAACGCAAAAGAACCCAATACTACTTCATGAAGCAATACTACTAGAAGCGCACGAGCGCACCGATCCCATCCGTGGATCATATACACAATAGTATATCCATTATATCCTACATGGCGGGGATTTTGGTGGAGGCGTTTTTCTGTTGTCAAAACCTTTCACCTTTAAGGTTTGCACGTTTTAGCCACTCAGAGGCGTTAAGATCGGTTGACGGGTTGGAGTACTCAGTGAAACTGAGTAAAACTCAAGAGGTTTAAATGTAAACACACGGTGAAAGTGGTACGTTTCGCTGTAGTTTTCCAATTACTGTAAAAAAGTAAAATAGTGCGTCCTGCTCGAACATGTTTCGTCCCGGGGTGCTTTTTGTTACACAAAAAGACCCAAAGAAACAACGCCGAGATAGGTATGAGAAATGAAAGTTTATTCAAGGCAGTATTGTGTAAGCATGATGTCTTGTTTTAGGCGAATGAGTTGCCGTTGACCCGTGTAATATGCATCTGTAAATATTCATAAAGTTTATAAAGTTAAATATTCATAAAGTTTATAGTTAAAATGTGTTATTATTGTAACCGTTTAAGCGTAAAAATGTCAATACTTAATCTGGGTTGGGAACGGATGGAATTGCCGAGATTCACGGCAAGATTACCACAGAGGCATAGACAAAATGGTTTTGCCTCCGAATTCGAAGATAAAAGTCAACCCCCGATTGCATCAGCAGGTCAGACATGACAAAATAAAGGGAATAGGTCGCAAAACAACCCATGCAACAAAATGTGTATTCGATATGTGGGTACTTATAGTCATTAAATTATTGTGGGTACTTATTATTATTAAAGCATTACACGAAGTGCACAATATGAAAAATAGTCAGATTGGATACTGCTAATTGTCCTACTTTTAATGCATCCAATACGTATTGATATCTGATTCCTAAGATATGGTATCTAATATATTGCAAATCCTTCAGAAGTAAATACTGCAAACTTCAGAATACACTGAGTACTTACGACCTTTTAACTCATTCTCATCAGATCCTCACAAAGTTCAACGTTTTAGTACTACACATTTTATGTATAAAACTTTTATGTACCACTGACATGGCCTATAACAACATAATTTTATAAAGAGATGGGAGTGTGAAAATGTAGGGTTTTGTTTGCACACATTAATGGAAAATTTCATTTCTTTTTCCTTAAAAATTGCAGGTAATAAACGAGTTTACTAAAAAAATTATAAAGTTTATAAATAACTTACCAAATAGTACCACATGTGGCAATCTAGAGGCCGTGGTAGCCCAGTGGGTAGAGTGCTTGGCTACTGACCGGGGGACCCGGGTTCAAGACCGGGTGGCGACCTTCCGGACACCTTCAGCTAAACCCAAGCTGAGTGATTTTTCGGGTACCACATCTTCGTGGGAAACCACAGGATTGTGTGTATTTCCACACGCCGTGGGCTTAGTACTAGGTGAGCTCTACCCTCACTTAACATACCAACCTTCTGGTTGATCACTATGGTTTGGTGGCAATCTAGTTGTGTTTTCTGATGACATTTCTCATTGCTGCTTCACAAGTCTAGGTACTCTATTAACCAACTTATGTTAAATCACTCTAAACCTGTATTCATGCAATTTCAACCATATCATAAAACTCTATTTAGATCAGTAGGTACACATGTGTATTTACCAGATAAATAGCCAGTTTTACCATTTTTCAAAATATCTTTATCCTATTCTATGCAAGTATATACTCAAGGATAAAACATGGGATAATATTTTGTGGAGAGACAACTCAGGCCCACAGGATTTTGGTTCTTCAAAAACGAGCATTTAGAAGTATACTTTACTTGTGACCTCGCAATTTCCAAGAGATACTTAAAATAAAATTATGACTATTGTTAGTTTATATGTACACAAGTATGTGTTTTTGAAAGGTCACTCTGAAGCATTCATGTTGACTTCTACTATTCACCCTCACACCAAAAGATGAAAACAGGATGTATTCATTGAACAGCATAACCTGAAGCTGCTTAGGGATGGTCCTTATTAGTACTCTACTTAAGCATGTGAAACAGACTCTAAAAAAGGTAAATAACTTTGTTTAAACATTATTTGTATGATCTTAAGAATTATCTTAACAGATGATACATTTTTGTGTGTGTATCTGTACTCTATTTTATATGTCCTATACCATGTAAATTGATCTATGGAAGAAAAATATTATTATTATGTGTAGTGACAATAGTGAAGGATCTAGCTTCCTTGAACCTTACTTGCTAATATGTGTAAATATTTACCCATATGTAATCATCTAGTGAGAGTGTAAAAGCATAAATAATTGTGCTCAACTGGTATGCACTTTTCTGTTTCTCTCAATTTAGTAACTGTCATCAGTGATCCTTCTATCTCTTAACTATTATCTCTAACCTAGCACTGCTTGCATCCAAACCAACAATGACATTTTTTGACAGACTCGTCAGTAGAGTAACATCCTATTTTTTTCATTACCGCCAGAACATTCCTAAGCTTTATGGTTTCTAACTCTCGTACACCATTACCGAGGGTTTCCACAATTGATCGCTCCTGGATTGAATCTGCAATTCTCTAAATAGAAATAAAACGTTCTGGGGGGTGTTTCAGAGTCGCAGATCGGCCCGCCTTGCGTGGGATTACGTCACTATTGCCTGGAACGGCAATCCGTGTGTTTCAGAATGCCCAACTTAATAATAATATTTTCTTTGATGGGATAAGAGGTACATTCTTCTCCCGTCTATGTGTGGATATACCAGGTAACATTAACATATGTACATGATATGTTTGTAACTACAAGTAATATTGTACATCGCAATCATATAAAATTATTACTAATATTTATGACATTTATATAATTTCAGACAAACATTTAATCACTTCACAAACAGACACACAAAAATTGTCACAATTAAAAAAAAATTGTTGTTACACATTAAATAACTGTATATTACCCATACTTCATAGCACAATTGAGGGGGTCAATATTTTTCCTCTGGCATATTTTCCCAAATAGAGTATTATTATACAATGGTCTTGCAGGAACATAGAATTTAATATATTTCAATGACTAGGAGAAGTATATGATATAATTATTAATTTCTACAGAAGCATTATTCAATGTTTAGAATTATGTTCGATGCCATGTGAATTATTTGGTAAACTTAGATTATTGCAACCATGTAGCCTCAATTACCTCAGAATGTGTAGTTAATCACGTTTCTTGTCAATGATTAATTCCCGTCGCAACTCACATAACACACCCCAGGAAATTTCTCTCGGTGCTGAAGTAGCAACTGGACCATTACGGGCTAATCTCTTCAATAAATTTTTTTTATCCACGTTTAATTCAAACCAGCCCCTGGACTTAGCCAACCTAAGTTGTAGCTGTGTTACTTCCCTGTCTCTCTCATTAATATTTACATCACCAGATGAATGCCTCCAACTCCTAACCACTCTTAAAGTCAATCGTGTAACTGGTTCGGATAATCTTGGAGCTTATGTTCCTGAAGAACACCTCTCCTTCTTTGTCAGTGCCAGTATCCATCCTTCTCAACAGATGCTTTGCAACAGGTTACGTTCCCACTTTGTGGAAATCAGGTAATATATTTCCGTTACTTAAATCAGGCAAAAAGTCTGCAGTTGAATCATACCGTCCCATATCTCTTCTACCCGTCCTATCAACTGTATGTGAACTTATCAATTTTATCCAATGACTCATTTTAAAAAAATGGTTAAACAATATTTACCTGACAAGCAGTACTATTCAACCAGTGAATACCTCTTGGACATATTTTATCAAATGTTTTAATTACTTTTTGTTAATCTCTTATAAATGTATACCTATTGGATGTAATTTAAACTGCACCTACATCACACGTATCACTTTCAACTAATGTTTTTTGTCAATCTTATATGTAGAATTTGATTGAATTTTTTAACTGTATTGTTTACTGTATTGCTTTTTGTGTCAACCTCTTTTTCTTATATTGTTCAACCTTTCAAATCCGTTTATTATCTATACTTTTTGACGTGTCATATATCTACTTTGTAGATCACTCTGACAAATAAAATATTAGTATTATTAATATAAAATCATTACTCACAGAAGTTCAAATCATGTTTATCACGTTCAAAGAATTCGTCAAAAGAACAGAAGGCTTTCTTTATGAGACAATTATAGAAAACATGTTTAAATTTATTAAGACTAACATGTCTTGCCTCAAGAGGCAAGCTGTTAAAAAGCGCAGCTTGAGTACACTGTAGGAGTTGCAGGTTTTGGTTAGCCGGCAATAGGACACATCAAGAAAATCCCTGTTTCTCATGAAGTGGGAGTGTACATTGGTTCTTGTCTCCAATGAATTTAAATTCGCCTTTACATCACGGAGACATTTAACTATATACAAACTGTAGAGGGTCAGGATAGCAAGCTTGTTGAAGAGAGGCTTACAGTGGGTGAGAGAAGGAAACAACTCTAACTGCCCTCTTTTGCATTTTAAATAGACTTATGGAAAACAAGGAAGAGCCCCATAGTTCAATGATCTTAAGTAACATGGGAGTGAAATAAAGTATGCAAAGGTAAGGTGTTCATTAGGGATAAATGTTTTAAGTTTGTGTAACTTAAATACTGCCTTGGATAATTTACCTAGAGTAGCTGATACATGTGATTCCCAATGTAGTTTGTGGTTAAGTTCAAGGCCTAACAGCTTGATAGTGTCAGTTGAACTTGCTATAGTACTTAAGATAAGGCAAGTGAATGGGTTTTGATGTTATTTAATACCAGTCCATTTGCAGAAAACCAATTTGATACTTTGGACATAATCAACTGAGATGTGGTGTTCAGGATATTATTAGAATTATATATGTAGGTGGTATCATCTGCATAAATTAAAGTTTTACAAGAGATATTTGATGGCAGGTCGATAACCATAATGAGAAATGAGAGAGGTCCAAGAACAGATCCTTGGAGACCACCATAAGTAATGTTTTGGGGTAGTGATAGATTATTATTAATGTAAACACATTGAGATCGATCAGAAAGATATGACTCCAGAAGTTGAAGCTCAAGATTACTAACACCATAAAAATGCAGTTTTCGAAGAAGAATTGGGTGTGAAACACAATCGAAGCCTTTGGAGAGGTCACAGGAAGTTACAGAAATAGGTGATTTTTCTTGAAAAGCCTCTAATATTGATTTCACAAGAGACACCACTGCTGAAGTGGTGGAATGTATAAAAATATAACTTGTATAAAAGTCCCTCAGGCAATTTTTAAGATATAGAATAATCATTGTGAAATAAAAACACAATTGTAATAAGCTTGCAATGATCAAAAAACATTATCTACAAACATACGTAACTATATGATGCATCTACTCAGAGTCAAACTTCAAATGTTGAGTTGCTGGTGTACATTAGGCCTGTTAGCAGTGACACCCAATAAATTTAGATACAATTATCTGAAAACTGTGAAACTTACTGAACACTTTGTCTGAACATGTGTTTCAGATTCAGCATTTAAGCGATCCATTGTTTGCAAAGTATCTTTTGACAACCCTTCTATTCTTTCTGAATTCTTCTTAATTTGATCTTCATATTCAGCTTTCAGGTTTTCAATCTGGAAAAAAAAACTTTGTCAACGTTCTTTTCAATGGTCCTGATAGGGAAAAGATATTACTTTATGAATTAATATTAGGGAAATCTACCTGCTAATAATTGGATTTGTCCTTAAGAAAACACAAAAGCATAAAAGTAAAAAAAAAATCCCCTGGTTGAGGAATTATTGAAAACCTTCCTCATCTAATAAAATGTTATTAAAACAACAGTATACGTCGTTTTAAACACCGAAAAGATTCTTTTTTAAGTATGTTCAAAACAAGACATAAATTTATTTCAGCTAGATGTAATCGTCGCCGGTAAATTCCCAGCCGAACCGCTTCCCAATTTAAAGTCAACGAATAAGGTCAAAGTGAAAATAAAAATTGATATAAGAATATGAAAACTGTGGTACTTGGTGCTGAGACTTTAGGGTCAAACAGAATATTTTGTGTAACCGTTTCATACTTCATTTTTCCAGTTATGTCTTATAGATTTTATTTCCTCCTCGAATCTTGAGACCAGAGTTTTGTTATTTAATTTTTCGGACTCCAAAGCTCTCTGTAGTGTTTCAATTTCCTCGTCTGCATGTTTTTCAACTGCTATTTTGGTTGCATACTTGTTATTAACCGAATGAAGTTCTTCTTTCAATACCTGAAGAAAACGATCACCCGAATTAATTATCATGCAACCCCTATGTATACATATTTTAACGTAACTCACCTCTAATTCACATTGCAACAGAGAAATATCCGATTTAACGTCTCCATTCATCTCCATAACCGTGATAAATCTATCTATAACCTATGCCGGGGTCCAAATTGCGTATAAAAATACACCACTACACATTTCTGTAATATCTCGCATAGGAACACTCTATACCTACGAATATAAACATAAGTTTATACAATCCAAGGCGGCATTGACAGCCAAATGAACCACACCACACAAATGACAATGTCCAAAACACAAAGTTTACCGGCACAGCCCGCCAAATATAAAACAAATGACTACACCTCGATCGCTCGTTTATTTTCATATTTGGTAATGTTAAATTAGCAGCTTTAAATATTTATGTATGGTTCCTAAAGGTTTTAAATAGTGGGAAAATAAAACTAGCAAATTGACATTGTAACAATAGTTTCTGTACTTAACTAACATAGTGTTGATATATAATGGAGTTACATATAGTCATAGATATCTTTTGCAGAGTTTTATTCACAGATCACAGGCGATTTTAATATAGTTATTTTGCATATCATTGCGTTTCAATTACAGGGCGTCTTTGATGATACGGCATACGAAATTTTCTTTTCGTGCTACAAGTAAAGACTTTCTATAAAACAAAATATCTTATCAATAAAAACCAAAGTTTGTTGTTCGTGACTGGTACGACTGTTAGGAGTTTAGTTCTTCATTCCCTGATAATCTAATAATTTCTTTCTGTAGGTTATGTCCGAGATTCCTTTGAACTCTCTTCCTACGACAAACACAAGAATATTTCATAACACCATTAAAAAACCCATAGCAATGGGTTTACGTTTGTCAACTGTAGTTGTTAGACATGCGAAGTGATAACAGGTTTTTATGTTCATTGTGCTCTCTTAGTTCCACATTTCCTCAGTTTCCGTGTGTAAAAATGCATTATCAGCATATTGCACACAATTGAAGTTAGCAAGTATGAATTAATGTCCGGTACGAGGCTTCCGTGTAATTAATTTCATGTTCAGTACATCCACTATAATTCGTTGACATGTCCCGTATGACAGGCCAACACTTTTACAAACGTCACGGATTGTCTGACTTTGGTCCTTAAGTAGCGCCTCACGCACTTTCGCTATCTTGTCTGGAGTTGTACAGGCTGACGGTCGACCCGAACGTTTTTCATCCTCCACGGACTCCCGACCGTCTCTGAAACGATTAAACCACTCAAATGTTCTGGATTTGCTTATAGCTTGCTCGCCAAAAGCCGCCTGTAACAATCGGTGGGTTTCAGAAGCAGATTTCTTCAGCTTGAAACAAAACTTAATGCAGATTCTTTGCTTTTTCGCATTATCCATTTCGGAACCCTCATACAGAGAAAAATCCACAAATTGTTACGCGGTGTAAAGAAAACCATTTTTTAAAAACCAAAGATACCGATTTGCAGATTCAGCAGACTAAAATTTACAACCAAGTGGCACCTAGCGGCAGGATTTTGATACTGTCTCTGGTTTGGGTGGGAAATTAAAATTCTCTCAAAATTTTGGGTAACCCCACGTATAAATCACGTAAACACTAAAAAAGATTCTATTTTGATACGTTCATTAGCTTTGAAAAAAACGGAACTGTAGTAAACTATACCACCATTTTCTTGAATTATTCAATGGAAACAGTATGCAGTTAGTTTCAATTCATTTAATTTTAATATACAGAGGATATAAGGTCATTTCATTTACCCTTTAGTGACACTGCAGTGAAAAATGGATATCCAAATAACTTGAGAAATGCCTACAATGATTCTTTTCTGTTATATCCACTGCACACAGACTTCATTATGGTCACCATTGTATGCTATCCTTGCTATCATTATTAGAATTTTCTTGATATAACAGTTTAGGCCTTGACTTTGTGGAATTCTATCACGATGAGGAGATAGAATAAATACTTGGCAGTTCTGCAGTATATATAATTTATTTCAACTAGTTTCGCTAATACATAAGTACCATCAGGAATTAGAAATAAGAACAAGATACAACAAAATTGACAGTAATTTATGTAAGATTAAAAGTTGCAGGCTGGACATAGTGGAAGGAATCCATTATGAATAAAAGATATGCACTTTTCCACAAAAAGTCTTTTATCTTTTATTCATCTGCAATTTATAAGTTCAGCCATGATGAGGGGGTGGTGACGTGGGACTGAACAGTTAAAGCAATAAGAAGAGGTGGGGGGGCAGAGGGGGGGTACGGGGGATGAGTCTAGGAGTGGTCACTTATTTATCTGGGGAAAGAGAGGGAGGAGGAGAGGCATGAGTGAGTTTATCATGGTTTGGGAGTAATTGTGGGACATCTAGGAGGGGGGAGTGTAATGGGAATAGGTGATCATTATTGGTAATGTGCTCTTTCTTCCTTAGGCTGCTTAATGTAGTTAATTGTTCACAGTCATCCCTTACATCTCTTTTTGTATCATCTCTGGTATGAAGTTGGCCTGGTGACCTTCGCTAAGGAGATGGGTTGCGAACTGAGACTTGCCTGCTCTTTTTTCGAAATCTCTGGTGACCGGATGACAATGTATAAGAAACAAAGGAAAAAATGCAGGTGGGCAATCATGCATTTATGCAAACAGACATCTGTTCAGAAACCAGCTTATTTCTAGAAGCACAAAACTTAAATTGTATAAGATCCTTGTAAAACCAGTCGTCATCTATGGTTCAGACATGGACCTTGAAAAGCTGAAAGTGCACTTAAGAGTATACGAGTGAAAAATACTAAGGAAAACATAGGGACCTCTAAAGGAAAATAATGGAGAATACGATACAATTTAGATCAAGATCACTTAATTGGAGGCCAGGATATTGTCAGATTCATGAAAGCTCAGGGAATAGAGTGGATGGGACATGTGGAGAGAATGGCAGAAGATCGGATGCCTAGAAGAATGTTGAGGGAAAAGATACACAAATCAACATCAAAACACACAACATCAAAACCTGGGTCATACTAATAAAAGAAATTATTAGGTAAGCAGAAGTGTATTTTACCATTTTATTTAAGAAAAGGAAGCGCAGACCAAGGAAAAGATGGATTGAGGACATCACCAAATACCTGCAATTGATGCAGATTGAAGGATGGCGGAGAAGAATCAAGAATAAGAAAGATTGGAGGCGAATTGTAGAGACCAATGCCCATCAAGGGCTATAGTGCGACAGAATGATGATAATGCTCTGCAGAATGATAGGAAATACAAAGAGTCCTACAAATGAGTTTAGGAGAAAGAAAATAAATTACCAAAAATGCTCATAAGTTATGTTTAGTCCCAGCAAAGAATTCTGGTGAAATTTTCTTGGGTTAGGGTATCAGCTGCTGATGCCCTGCTGAACCAATCAATGTTTAAATGGCTAACTCCACCATCATCCTCAGGGAGTAAATTCAAATTTCCTATTGCTGTTCTTCCTATTGGTCCCAGTAGGGATAAGCTATCCTAAAAAAGTCAGCTACTGCAGAACAGTTTCACTCAGGAGCATTTATTCGTTGGCATACACCTCGCTGTAATCACCTCGTCCACCAATCCTTTCACTGGTTCCTCCCTCTTTCCCCACCCCCTTTTCCTTTTTGGTATATATATTTCTGCCTTGTCTGTAAACTTTGTCTTGT